>NIVC01003752.1:0-78895 GCA_002269645.1 Macrostomum lignano
ATACAAATATAACTGGCTGTCAATCTAAAAATCTCTACAAGCTGCCCTGAAAATAACAAAATGTTCATCGACTGCTTTATTAAATATTTGATGTTCGTTCATTCCTTCATTCTTATAAATGTTTATTAAGCGAGCTGGAAATAAAGGAGAGAGAAGAGGAAAGAGGAGATGAGAGATGAGAGAAGAGAGCTGAGAAGAGACCCAAAACTAATTGGTCTGCGGTTAGACTAGCTGTAGCTGTGAATTAAATACTTAATTACTATCTGCAATCTAACAAAGGTTGGACAATCTGAGCAAAAACGCGCGCTGAGGTGGCTGTGCAGACGACTTAAAGTACAATTCAAACGTTGGCGCATGCTTCGCCTGCAAGAGGCAATTTTGAATTCGACGTTCGCACGATGGTCAAGGTGATCGGGGCGGATAGTTCACCCAGGTGATTCGCCAGCTCAGACGCGTTGCGGATGCCAGCGTCCAGACGTTATCGACTGATGACAGCAGCATCAGGAGCTGCGCCTCAGCGGCCAGTGGCGTTTCGAAGCTGAGGACGGCTCGGTGCTGCTCGGGGACCGCGGCAGCGTTGTCATCTCGCAGTCGAACGTCGAACGTTACGTGCCGTCGCAGCCGCCTTCCTTGGCCTCCTCTGTAGCCGGAGACGATCTAGCTGAGGACCAGATGATGTCGATGTTTCCCATCACGGCTCACTTCATCATTCGCAGCACTTGCAGTCGCAACATCAGCATCACTCCATCAACCTACTGAGTCCGCCAACGCCAACCGTGGCGGCCAACTACTGTCGCCTTCGATTCACCTGAGACCCCGACCAAGCGGTTTTGGAACCGGCAGTTACGAGCCGCGTCGTTGCAGCAGCACCACATGCATTACTATCAGCAGGCAGCCTCAGTCTCTGCCAACGTCAGCTGCGACTGCTCAACAGTCGATGTACGGCGGCAGCGGCGTGGTGACTCCGCAGTCAGCGCGCATGACAATTGGGCGGCATACAAGGACGGGTCAGGTGAGCTTCTCGAGCTTTTGATCTTTTTAAATGCTTTTCTATACGTATTTCTGTTGGTAAGCGAGGAGTGTAATACTTGGTGAGACATGGATTGGCTTGGTGAGACCTGGATTGGCTGGGTGAGACATGGATTGGCTTGGTGAGACATGGATTGTCTTGGTGAGACATGGATTGGCTTGGTGAGACATGGATTGGCTGGGTGAGACATGGATTGGCTTGGTGAGACATGGATTGGCCTGGGTGAGACATGGATTGGCTTGGTGAGACATGGATTGGCTGGGTGAGACATGGATTGGCTTGGTGAGACATGGATTGGCCTGGGTGAGACATGGATTGGCTTGGTGAGACATGGATTGGCCTGGGTGAGACATGGATTGGCTTGGTGAGACATGGACTGACTTGGTGAGACATGGATTGGCTTGGTGAGACATGGATCGTGATTTTGGCGAGACTGATCTTATTGGTGTAAATAACGATGCCAAACAATATTTCCATTGCAGTACCCAGTGTCGAGGCATTCCTAAGCCAAAAAAAGCACTGAGCAGCACTACCGATTACTTGACAATTCGTTATAATGTGACGAGCTAATTTCAAGGATTGGAATATATTTATTTTGCTACAATTTTACACTGTTATTATGATTGTTATTACTATTTATATTATACCACAATAGCTGCTTATTATTTACGTTTGAAATTTGTATTTTTGGTCAATAGTAAATTTTTGGAGTAACGCAGCATTCATCGATTTCTAAAATCTATTCTTCCAATTAAAAAAAATCAAAATCAATTAATTTCCTAGCTATATATAAATAAAGAAAATATTTGAGACACCCTGCTGTCTTTGCTCCTAAAATTTACTATTTTACAATTCTTTTAACTGACAAAATTTAGCATGTCTAAATGATTAACCGTAGTAGCTCGTACTTAAACTAATAAACATTTTACAATACTATTTTTTTTGTTTTTTTTCATAATCGCATGCAGCCATTAACCACAAACTGCAGTTTTGCTGTGCACTTTTGCGTATTGTATGTGATCAATATGCTTAAAAATACATTACATTTGTTAGATTCTTGTTTCCATCAATAAAACTTAGAGCTAAAATCATATAAAAATTATACCAAATTTTAACTATCAAGCTACTATACGTTGTCTCTAATTTTTATTTAGCTCGGAGCAATTCCTTAAGGATTGAACATTTACGGTGTGCAAACAATTATCACTGATTAAGTTGACCAATTCCCGATCTGAGACCAATTATCACTGATTAAGTTGACCAATTCCCGATCTGAGACCAATTATCACTGATTAAGTTGACCAATTCCCGATCTGAGACCAATCATCACTGATTAAGTTGACCAATTCCCGATCTGAGACCAATTATCACTGATTAAGTTGACCAATTCCCGATCTGAGACCAATCATCACTGATTAAGTTGACCAATTCCCGATCTGAGACCAATTATCACTGATTAAGTTGACCAATTCCCGATCTGAGACCAATCATCACTGATTGTGTTGACCAATTCCCGATCTGAGACCAATCATCACTGATTAAGTTGACCAATTCCCGATCTGAGACCAATTATCACTGATTGTGTTGACCAATTCCCGATCTGAGACCAATTATCACTGATTGTGTTGACCAATTCCCGATCTGAGACCAATTATCACTGATTAAGTTGACCAATTCCCGATCTGAGACCAATTATCACTGATTAAGTTGACCAATTCCCGATCTGAGACCAATTATCACTGATTAAGTTGACCAATTCCCGATCTGAGACCAATTATCACTGATTAAGTTGACCAATTCCCGATCTGAGACCAATCATCACTGATTGTGTTGACCAATTCCCGATCTGAGACCAATCATCACTGATTAAGTTGACCAATTCCCGATCTGAGACCAATTATCACTGATTAAGTTGACCAATTCCCGATCTGAGACCAATTATCACTGATTAAGTTGACCAATTCCCGATCTGAGACCAATTATCACTGATTAAGTTGACCAATTCACGATCTGAGACCAATCATCACTGATTGTGTTGACCAATTCACGATCTGAGACCAATTATCACTGATTAAGTTGACCAATTCCCGATCTGAGACCAATTATCACTGATTAAGTTGACCAATTCCCGATCTGAGACCAATTATCACTGATTAAGTTGACCAATTCCCGATCTGAGACCAATTATCACTGATTGTGTTGACCAATTCACGATCTGAGACCAATTATCACTGATTGTGTTGACCAATTCCCGATCTGAGACCAATTATCACTGATTGTGTTGACCAATTCCCGATCTGAGACCAATTATCACTGATTGTGTTGACCAATTCCCGATCTGAGACCAATTATCACTGATTGTGTTGACCAATTCCCGATCTGAGACCAATTATCACTGATTAAGTTGACCAATTCCCGATCTGAGACCAATCATCACTGATTAAGTTGACCAATTCCCGATCTGAGACCAATCATCACTGATTAAGTTGACCAATTCCCGATCTGAGACCAATTATCACTGATTAAGTTGACCAATTCCCGATCTGAGACCAATCATCACTGATTGTGTTGACCAATTCCCGATCTGAGACCAATTATCACTGATTAAGTTGACCAATTCCCGATCTGAGACCAATCATCACTGATTAAGTTGACCAATTCACGATCTGAGACCAATTATCACTGATTGTGTTGACCAATTCCCGATCTGAGACCAATTATCACTGATTGTGTTGACCAATTCCCGATCTGAGACCAATTATCACTGATTGTGTTGACCAATTCCCGATCTGAGACCGATTATCACTGATTAAGTTGACCAATTCCCGATCTGAGACCAATTATCACTGATTGTGTTGACCAATTCCCGATCTGAGACCAATTATCACTGATTAAGTTGACCAATTCCCGATCTGAGACCAATTATCACTGATTAAGTTGACCAATTCCCGATCTGAGACCAATTATCACTGATTAAGTTGACCAATTCCCGATCTGAGACCAATTATCACTGATTAAGTTGACCAATTCACGATCTGAGACCAATTATCACTGATTGTGTTGACCAATTCCCGATCTGAGACCAATTATCACTGATTGTGTTGACCAATTCCCGATCTGAGACCGATTATCACTGATTAAGTTGACCAATTCCCGATCTGAGACCAATTATCACTGATTGTGTTGACCAATTCCCGATCTGAGACCAATTATCACTGATTAAGTTGACCAATTCCCGATCTGAGACCAATTATCACTGATTAAGTTGACCAATTCACGATCTGAGACCAATTATCACTGATTACAGGGGCGTCGCCACCGGGGGGACCAACATGAGTGCCTGCGGCGCTAAAATGAGTGCCTGCGGCGCAAAAATGAGTGCCTGCGGCGCTAAAATGAGTGCCTGCGGCGCAAAAATGAGTGCCTGCGGCGCAAAAATGAGCACGCGGGGGGGGGGGCAACAGGCACTTCGACAACACTGATTCGGAAATAATTTACATGTAGGAATTTACTCATGTACACACGTACCAATCATCACTGATTGTGTTGACCAATTCACGATCTGAGACCGATTATCACTGATTAATCATAAGTTGACCCATTCACGAACAGTTATATGAGCATGTGAAACTGCGTGTATGAATGCATTATAAATAGATTAGCTATGCATTGGGGAGCTACGCTCGTACACAATATTCACCTGTTCGGAGTCCATGCAGGTAAGATCGATTGAAGCCCTCTTGAGTCAGGCCTGAATGAGCTAGGGGGGATATCGCGATATAGAGAAGTAGCTTGAGCACTTCGACACGAGCTCAACCACCCATCTGCGTGCTTACAAGATGTCACTGTCACCTAATTCTATTTCAGACAACAGTGCTTCCCACCTCTGAATGCAACGAAAGTTTTATTCAATAGAATTATAACATGGAATATTGTTGACAGGCGGAAGAGCCTAAGTAATACGACCGAAATATTGTTTAAGTTTTGTGAAATTTTTCCAGAACTTTCATGTCTTACTGGCATGCATGGTTGATGGGGTGATAAAACAAATTAGCTACTTGCAACGAGCTAGATATCCACACGTATCTCGCATTCTTCCTTTGAGAAGATCGTTGAAGCTTGTTGAGGTGTTTTGAAGTTGAGGTGTTTTAGCGTCCTTTGTAAAAGAACTTGTTGCACATGGCATTACCTGCAAAATAGAAATTATTGTATATATATATATCAGTCCCCGGTACATTTCATTTGACTGAGTGCCACTTCAATTGACTGAGTGCCATTTCAATTGACTGAGTGCCATTTCATTTGACTGAGTGCCATTTCAATTGACTGAGTGCCATTTTATTTGACTGAGTGCCATTTTGTTTGACTGAGTGCCACTCAATTTGACTGAGTGCCATTTCAATTGACTGAGTGCCATTTTATTTGACTGAGTGCCATTTTGTTTGACTGAATGCCACTCAATTTGACTGAGTGCCATTTCAATTTGACTGAGTGCCATTTTGTTTGACTGAATGCCATTTCATTTGACTGAGTGCCACTTCAATTGACTGAGTGCCATTTTATTTGACTGAGGGCCATTTCATTTGACTGAGTGCCATTTCATTTGACTGAGTGCCACTTCAATTGACTGAGTGCCATTTTATTTGACTGAGTGTCATTTCATTTGACTGAGTGCCATTTTGTTTGACTGAGTGCCACTCAATTTGACTGAATGCCATTTTATTTGACTGAGTGCCATTTCATTTGACTGAGTGCCACTTCAATTGACTGAGTGTCATTTCATTTGACTGAGTGCCATTTCATTTGACTGAGTGCCATTTTGTTTGACTGAGTGCCATTTTATTTGACCGAATGCCATTTTATTTGACTGAATGCCATTTTTTGACTGAGTGCCACTCAATTTGACTGAGTGCCATTTCATTTGACTGAGTGCCACTTCAATTGACTGAGTGTCATTTCATTTGACTGAGTGCCATTTCATTTGACTGAATGCCATTTCATTTGACTGAGTGCCATTTCATTTGACTGAGTGCCACTTCAATTGACTGAGTGTCATTTCATTTGACTGAGTGCCATTTCATTTGACTGAGTGCCATTTCAATTTGACTGAGTGCCACTTCATTTGACTGAGTGCCATTTCATTTGACTGAATGCCACTTCAATTGACTGAGTGTCATTTCATTTGACTGAGTGCCATTTCATTTGACTGAGTGCCACTTCAATTGACTGAGTGTCATTTCATTTGACTGAGTGCCATTTCATTTGACTGAGTGCCACTTCAATTGACTGAGTGTCATTTCATTTGACTGAGTGCCATTTCAATTTGACTGAGTGCCACTTCATTTGACTGAATGCCATTTCAATTTGACTGAGTGCCATTTCATTTGACTGAATGCCATTTCATTTGACTGAGTGCCACTTCATTTGACTGAGTGCCATTTTATTTGATTGGGTGCCATTTCAATTTGACTGAGTGCCATTTCAATTGACTGAGTGTCATTTCAATTGACTGAGTGCCACTTTAATTGACTGAGTGCCATTTCATTTGACTGAATGCCATTTCAATTTGACTGAGTGCCATTTCAATTGACTAAGCGACAGGTAAACACACTAAAATGTTTTTGAATAGCGATGCAGTGCGTATCAATAAGCCGTTTCAACAGAATTACAGAATCCTACTAGATACATGTACCGAAGTTACCAGTTTACGGTACTCGTATAACTAATGATTTATACGATTGTATACGATCGACTAAAATCAATAACTGACACATACGAGTATCTAAATGTAGTCAGAATTTAGGAGCTGCAAACCTAAAGTGTCTGGAGAATTCTGATTGGCCAATGATAGAACGAGAAACACTCTTTTAAGGTAGAGCGAGAGACCCAATGAAACGGCTTATAGTTAATAACTGTGGCAGAATCAACTGAAAAAAATATATTTAGACAGCGTACAATAATGCAGCTTGAGCTTTGCAGAATCTGGCAACAGACGATTTGAGACGAAGTAAGAGTAAAATTATACATTTTGTCACCATTCAATGCTGTAGAATTTCCCCAATAAGTATTATCGACATAAAAAGACCGCAAATCATCATCTTTAGGATAGCGAGATCATTATAAATCTTGCCCAAAAGCAATATGAACTTTGTTTTCGCCACTTTGTTGCTCATCTCTGCTTTTAGCGGTGAGTAAAGCAAAAAAGTACATTTGATACTAAATGATTTAGTCACGTTTTTTAATAACACAAATGAGTTTTACATCACTAACTCATTTCAGCACTGGGGCTTGAGTCTGAGGCTCACTATGTCACAGATTCAATGGACGAGTTGGGAATTGTAAGCGAGTCGAAGTGGCTGTCTGACGGAATCCGTGCCAAGAAGTGGCTGTCTGACGGAATCCGTGCCAAGAAGTGGCTGTCTGACGGAATCCGTGCCAAGAAGTGGCTGTCTGACGGAATCCGTGCCAAGAAGTGGCTGTTGCATGGAATCCGTGCCAAGAAGTGGCTGTCTGACGGAATCCGTGCCAAGAAGTGGCTGTCGCATGGAATCCGTGCCAAGAAGTGGCTGTTGCATGGAATCCGTGCCAAGAAGTGGCTGTCTGACGGAATCCGTTCCAAGAAGTGGCTGTCGCATGGAATCCGTGCCAAGAAGTGGCTGTCTGACGGAATCCGTTCCAAGAAGTGGCTGTCGCATGGAATCCGTGCCAAGAAGTGGCTGTCGCATGGAATCCGTTCCAAGAAGTGGCTGTCGCATGGAATCCGTGCCAAGAAGTGGCTGTCGCATGGAATCCGTGCCAAGAAGTGGCTGTCGCATGGAATCCGTGCCAAGAAGTGGCTGTCTGACGGAATCCGTTTCAAAAAGTAACTTCTTTACAACCAGAACATTCTGTATGATGAATTGGAAGAATAGAAAGTCTATTGCCATTTTGAAAATTCCATTCAGTAAGAATCCAGGTATTGATTTAGTTTAAAACTAAGTATAACACGAACTCACGATCTTTTGAAAAGCAGTTTCTGTGACGAAATAAACGTGTTACTGACGTCATATACTGCTAAAGTGCTGAAATCTAATGATAATTAACTATTGCTTTATAATCAAATTAAATAAGAGCCAACAAAATGCTATGCATTTTTAGATTAATCTACAACAAAATGGCAAACGTAAGAAAAAGGCGCATATATATTTTATTTTGATCATATAATGTCCAAACTTTGAGTTTTGTCGGAAAAATTATATAAAAACAACAACCCAGACTAAAAGACAGTTGAAAAGCAACAGAATGAATTCCTAATAAAGAGAGGAAACATCGATAAAAATCCCAAAAACTATCTTTTAACAATTAATTAGCATGACAATGAACACATACAAGGAAATATACTTTGCGAAACCAATAACCATTGGCACTGAACCTTCAATTCTAACGTCAAATAAAAGTTTTATAGCATTTCAACTAAAACTTTATAATAAGATTAATACTTGAGCTGTAGAAGTCTGAATTGTTTTTTGAATCCGAAAACAGAAAAAAATCTTTAAGTTAATAAACATGAACAAAGAAATAACTACCAAAGCTTTACAGATAAAGAAGCATACAGATTGCTATGCGTATAGTGATTACACAGCTTCAATGATCAAGGACTACTTGTAGTAAGAAGACGCAGCAAAGGAGGCAAAGTATGTATTTATCTATCCGTTCATCTATCTATCCATACGTCTATCTATCTATCTATGTATCTATGTATCTATCTATCTATGTATCTATCTATCTATTTATCTATGTATCTATCTATCTACCTTAATCTATCTATCAGACCTTCAAACAATTGTCAATCGTTTCTGTGCGTTACGCCCTCTTTAGCTACTTGTTGCTCTCGGGTAAGATAAATTGCAAGGCAATCGCGTCACAATCAAGCAGCAGACTTCACTGACTGCTGACCCAATGCTGTCGTGGGCAGCTGGGTAGCCGCCTTAGCAACGATGTCCTCTCGTAGTTTAACCCAAGAGTAAGCGAACACACCTAAGCAGACTAGTAGTATAGCCATGACTTGTTCTAACGATATTGGATCGTTAAATATCAGGTAGCCCAAAGTGAGAGCCGAACAGAATTTCAGATGTCCGGCCATATTATAGGTTAGAGCTGACGTATTGCCAATGATCCAATAGATGGACAAATTAACAAGGAAGGCGATGCCAGCCGACAGGCCAACCATGCCGACAGCCTGACTGCTCAGAGTCAAACTGACACTCGACGGTGGCTCAAAATAAGCAATCGGTGGCAGTAGAAGCAGAGCAGACAAAGGCGCCTGATAGAACAGCAGCTGAGCAGAGTCGCACTGCAAATTAGACTGGAAAGTGCCAACCCAGATTTGGTAAAGCGACGTCACAAGCACGCCAGCCGCGGCAAATGCCATACCTATTGGGCTAAATTTTAAATCGTAGTGCGAATTCAAAGCAACACCAACAACAACCGGTAAAAAAGTGAGACGCAGACGCCAGGATGATGGTTTGCCATAAGCTACGGCATTAATAGTCATAATGCAGGGCGTAGTTAAAGTCTTTAACACCTGATAGGTGCCCACAGTGTTGAATTGCAGACTAAGATTTGTCAAGGCGACAAAGCCGCAGAAGGTGAGGGACAGAGGCAGCATACGAAGCACCGGGAGATTTTTCGGGCGGAAAATGCCAAACAATCTGCAGATTAGCAGGCCAAGAAAAGTGACAACAAAGTGTATCATTGTTAGAGTCAAATTGGGAAAGCCGTAATGCGTATAGACGTATTTGTTAACGCCAACAATGGCTACGGATACCAGGATGTTGAGGCACAGAATCGTGCCTATAAAACAGTCTGAACGACGAGCCATCGTGTCTTTGATTATTAATTATTCTCTGCTTTCCGCAGGTGACGATTCACGAGGTCATTGTGACGTCATTAAAAGTTGATGGCCTCATGAATTTTGTCGAAAACAGTAAATTTAAATGAAAACAAATTATAATCGACATTTTCTAGGTCGTACTTGATACTTTTCGATGACCTGAAGACAGAGAGAAGACAAGCATACATTCTACCTAACCGCGTACAACATTATAAACTTAAGCTGTACCTATCTGTATAAAAAGTAAATAAAAGGAGGTTTTAAATAAACACAAAAACATAAATTTCAGTATGAAAACCAACTATTAGGACTTTGTTAGATGACAAAATGCTTCACCAAAATTAATTTAGTCGGTGTATTTTTGAACAAAAACTCTAGCATAGAAGAGCACTGTAATGGCCTATAGATTAGACAGTGTAACATACCCAATGATCTATAGATTATACACTGTAATATACTCAATGATCTATAGATGGGACAGTGTAACATACCCAATGATCTATAGATTATACACTGTAATATACCCAATGATCTATAGATTATACACTGTAATATACCCAATGATCTATAGATTATACACTGTAATATACCCAATGATCTATAGATTATACACTGTAATATACTCAATGATCTATAGATGGGACAGTGTAACATACCCAATGATCTATAGATGGGACAGTGTAACATACCCAATGATCTACAGATGGGACACCAAACCAGTATCGCAAACAAGGATAGCAAACGCACAAATGTAAGCAAGAAAGCATCATATCAAGTTGCAAAGAAGTCAACTAGAAGCAGGCGAAGCAGCATCGGTCACGTGCAGATCAGTCTGGCGTTGAATTAACTCCACCAAATCTGCCAGACTGAAATTGCCTGTCTTAACTAACAGCGACTGGCCGTCGAAATACGAGACGAGAAGGGTCGGCTCTGATCGATCGCCCGAATGACAACCTGACAGGGACACTCCAGATTGCTGGCTCGCCATCGCGGCGTGTGCAATACGCTGCACAGTTTTCTTAAAGAAGCCGACTGCGGATTAAACGGGTCGTATTCGAATCGAAAGCCGGAAATTGGTTTTAAATTGAATTTTCGCAGCTTGTCCCGAGATATCTGTTGGTCATTCTCCGATAGGCGATTACGAAAATACTTGATAAAAGGCACCGTCTTGTGCGGTCGCAGGGAGCCCCAACGAGTTGCCATGCTGACTGTTTAAATTGGATTCTCATAAATACAGCAGCGATTCAAAAGTTAGTGTTATGGGCTTAGTTGCTACCCAGCATCTGAGAATCTGGGAGGCTGGTGGCCCAGCAACTGAGGATCTGGGAGGCTGGTGGCCCAGCAACTGAGGATCTGGGAGGCTGGTGGCCCAGCAACTGAGGATCTGGGAGGCTGGTGGCCCAGCAACTGAGGATCTGGGAGGCTGGTGGCCCAGCAACTGAGGATCTGGGAGGCTGACCCAGCAACTGGAGACTGAGATAACAGCCGATGGTAGTGAGCATAGAATAGGGAATGGTAAGACCTGCTATTACAATAATAACAACCGAATTAATTGAACAGAAAGGCAACAGTAGAAAAAGTGAAAATATTTATCAACAATCTTATATACGAATTATAATTTTTTGAATTACGCAAAAATCATTTATTGTGGAAAAACGTGATTCAATTAAAAAGTTGCAGTGGCCAAAAGACAGACAGACAGACAGACAGACAGACAGACAGACAGACAGACAGACAGACAGACAGACAGACTGTAGAAGGACAGAAAGACTCATTAAGTCTTTTTTGCAAAATAGAAACTCTACAGTAAAAGTTTTGCATAAAAGGAGGTCAAATTGTATTTACAAACAGTATAAAGAATTAATTTAACAAAGAATCGTGTTAAGTCAATTAAAAAAGATCATCTGACATAACCTGAGATAGGCGATTTGAAGAGATGAAAATAATTTAATGAATAATTGTTCTTTTTTGATTTCCTCTTAGCAGAACAATTTCAAACTGATTTTATTACAGTAAATAATTATTCTAGAAGCATTTACATCACTTAAAAAGAATTTGCTGTCTTTAAGTTCTTAGCAAATGTGCAAAATTAAAACAAAAAGTTAATACAAATAATTCGCTTTCGATATAAAATACTGAAAATTTTACGCGCATATATATTATATAATCGGGCTATTGCACAATAACACAAGGCACAAGAAAAGTAATAAACGTTTAATTGGCCAATTTTAATAACTTGTGAACAATTGTGCGCGATTCCCCCGGTGCTTGATGGAATTCCCCCATTGCTCGATGGAACTCCCCCATTGCTCGATGGAACTCCCCCATTGCTCGATGGAATTCCCTCGGTGCTTGATGGAATTCCCCCATTGCTTGATGGAATTCCCCCAGTGATTGATGGAATTCCCCCGGTGCTTGATGGAATTTCCCCAGTGATTGATGGAATTCCCCCGGTGCTTGATGGAATTCCCCCATTGCTTGATGGAATTCCCCCCGGTGCTTGATGGAATTCCCCTAGTGATTGATAGAATTCCCCCGGTGCTTGATAGAATTCCCCCGGTGCTTGATGGAATTCCCCCGGTGCTTGATGGAATTCCCCCGGTGCTTGATGGAATTCCCCCAGTGCTTGATGGAATTCCCTCGGTGCTTTATGGAATTCCCCCGGTGCTTGATGGAATTCCCATGGTGCTTGATGGAATTTCCTCATTGCTTGACAGGAATATATTCAGGAATGATTTCAATTTAAATACAGAAAAATTTGACTTAGATGAATGAAAACTTAGAAAATGGAAATGTCTATCAAATTATGAATTTGATGATAAAGATCAATAAACGATATTAAGTAGAAGCACCAGCTTTATTTGGAGTGCAAGTAGGAGCTACTTTATGCATAATTCAATCGCAAATCACTTGGCCATTTAAACTAAGTACATTCAGCCACACTTTAAAAGATAGCAATTAAGGCAATTAAGCAGTAAAATATGGAAATGGCATTAATATATTCGCATAAAATTCCACTTTACAATTCCAGGATACGATATATCAATATACATATGGGCATACATGCACTTGACTTTTTGTGACAAAAAACCACGACTAAAACAGGATCCGTAGGGAATATGTGCACTAAAATACATGACACCATCGATTCTTGACATGATCTCACCAATTTTTTACATGACCTCATCGATTTTTAGCATGACCTCATCGATTTTTAGCATGACCCCATCGATTCTAAGCATGACCTCATCGATTCTTAGCATGACCTCATCGATTCTTAGTATGACCTCATCGATTCTTAGCATGACCCCATCTATTCTAAGCATGACCTCATCGATTCTTAGCATGACCTCATCGATTCTTAGTATGACCTCATCGATTCTTAGCATGACTCCATCTATTCTTAGCATGACCTCATCGATTCTTAGTATGACCTCATCGATTCTAAGCATGACCCCATCTATTCTAAGCATGACCTCATCGGTTCTTAGCATGATCCCATTGATTCTTAGCATGACCTCATTGATTCTTAGCATGACCCCATCGATTCTTAGCATGACCTAATCGATTCTTAGCATGACCCCATCGATTCTTAGCATGACCTCATCGATTCTAAGCATGACCTCATCGATTCTTAGCATGACCTCATCGATTCTAAGCATGACCTAATCGATTCTTAGCATGATCCCATTGATTCTTAAAATGACCCCATCGATTCTTAGCATGACCCTATCGATTTTTAGCATGACCCCATTGATTCTTAGCATGACCTCATGGATTCTTAGCATGACCCTATCGATTCTTAGCATGACCTCATCGATTCTTAGCATGACCCTATCGATTCTTGGCATGACCTCATGGATTCTTAGCATGACCCTATCAATTCTTAGCATGACCCCATTGATTCTTAGCATGACCCCATTGATTCTTAGCATGAACCCATTGATTCTTTGCATGACCCCATTGATTCTTAGCATGAACCCATTGATTCTTAGCATGACCCCATTGATTCTTAGCATGAACCCATTGATTCTTTGCATGACCCCATTGATTCTTAGCATGAACCCATTGATTCTTAGCATGACCCCATTGATTCTTAGCATGACCCCATTGATTCTTAGCATGAACCCATTGATTCTTAGCATGACCCCATTGATTCTTAGCATGACCCCATTGATTCTTAGCATGAACCCATTGATTCTTTGCATGACCTCATCGATTCTTTAGCGTGACCTCATCAATTCTTAGCATGACCCCATTGATTCTTAGAATGACCACATTGATTCTTAGCATGACCCCATTGATTCTTAGAATGATCCCATTGATTCTTAGAATGACCCCATTGATTCTTAGCATGACCTTATCGATTCTTTAGCGTGACCTCATCAATTCTTAGCATGACCCCATCTATTATTAGCATGACCCCATCGATTCTTAGCATGACCCCATCGATTTTTAGCATGACATGACCACGTGCATTCTAAGAAAGCCTCCCACAATTAAGACCTTGCCTGAAATTATTGAGCAACATTGATTAATTTATTGATCAATTGATCAGCAATTTATAATATTTAACTGACATAATCTTATTGAATCTCATCTACTTGTATTTTTAAAAGAAGCACCCAGATCAACAATTTCAGGTTAAACTGAAACAACCTCGCCAGATAGCTAACGGGCTACGTTTGAATCCGGTCTCCTGGGCGCCAAGGCACAGCACCGAGGCGCCAAACTCGCCGCCGCTGCCAACAACAGCAGCGGGTTCAGCGTCGAGTTCATCATCGTCAGCGCCGATGGAAGCCGCGGAAGCGCCGCCAACCGTAGAACCGCAGCTCGACGAAACGGACAGAGACGGATTAGCGAACGCCCACGAGACGGGGTCAGCTGCCGAAGTCGCTGCCGCATCAACTGGTCCTCCACCCGGCTGCCTAATTGTTGCCAATTCAATTTCCGCTCCGGAACATTGATGACGATTATAATGAGAAGATTCGAACTCGCGACCTTCGTTAGACCGACTATTAACTTGTTGAATAGATGGCTTAGTATAGTGCGGAAATAATGACAGCAGACTGTGATGCACCGTGCCTCTTGGCCGTTGCTGGCGCTGCTGCTGTACAGATCGTACCGGAGTCCAAGTCTCCGAGGTCAGTCGCAATGACCACAGCTGGTCTGTGGTCCGTTGGTCTCGAGTTTCGCCGCCAAATATTAGCATGTGACCTGGCAGGGTATAAAAGATTTTGTTTACAACCTGGCGCAACAAAGCATGTCGGGCATGTACACTCTGTGTCTTGGTGGTTGGTTGCACATTATTATTATATTGCTGTTCAGTCCAAGGACTGGGGGGGGGGGCGCCACACACACACAGCCCCAATTACCCCAGCTAATGCTGGCACCCATTTTACAGCTGGGCAAACTGAAGCACTGCATCTATAAATAAATAGAAAACGCTGTTCTTTATAAGAGAGCATTCCTCAATATCACCGGAGGGGTTGTAGCCTAGTGGTTAGAGCGTCGGAGTCACGACTTGAAGGTCGGTGGTTCGATTCTCGACCGAAAGTTGTAAATTATATGTCTGCCACTTTAAAGCAAATCCAAACAATTCAATCTATTCTATATCATATTATAACGTATAATTAATTATATTCGGTAAAATATATAGTATTAAATTTAAAAGAAGTCCCATCAGGCTAGGCACAAAGTGCATTAGAATCATCATGCAGAATCAATGATATAGAAAAGTGCAACAGTGAAGTGTATATTCTTGACTCTCCCAGTTTTTTATTTAATAATTATATTAACTATCCAATTCAGAATACAAATCAGATCAGTTTTTCTTATGCAAATTGAATTTCTGCTATTAGCAGAATTTCAAATGATGTGAACTGCAGCAGAGTGCCACAATCACAAATGATGTGAACTGCAGCAGAGTGCCACAATCACAAATGATGTGAACTGCAGCAGAGTGCCACTATTCAACCCTTAAAATTATTTATATGACCACAAACAGCGTTTAAAAGCAGCTATTTTTTCGTTAAATCCGCTGACATAAAACAAAGGCAGACAGAATCATGGCTGCGAAAAGAAGCTTATAAAATTTCAATTGAAATTTACCTAAACAGGTATCCTTGATCTCACAGTGGCATCAGTGTCAAAAGAGAGAAAAACTAATTTTCTCAACAAAAAGGACTGAAACCTCGTTAATTTTAACAACTATAATTAAAGCTTTGAAATTGCAGTGCCAATAACAGATTAACAACGTTTTTAGAATATTTATTCGCTTTAAATCTTTTCTAAATTAAGATTCTTCTTTGTTGAGAGTTAGAGACAAAGCTTAAGAAGTGAATTTTTCGATTAAGGATCCAATCAAGGATTCAGGACACACATGTAGACACACGCATAGGTGGCCATTTGACTTGAAAAGTGAAAATGGTGATTCTTTCATATCTCTATCAGCCAGGCTATCAAAAAGCATATGCTATGCATTGTATGATTTAAAAAATTGAATAATCATACTTGGATTCCATTATTATTAATCAGTTTGTTACTTTCTAATAAAAATGCTTCTTTCTATCACAAATCAAGAGATTTGAAAAGTAGAAGGAATCAATAACTTTAATTCCACCTCTTGTACTCGTAAATTGACACTAACTGAATGACTATCTAAGGAAGGCCGGCAGTGCGTAGCCCAGTGGTCTAGCTAGGCGCACTGATGTGCCAGCGGCCCAGGCTCGATTCCAAGTGCAGTCGCATTAATTTGAGGCTAAATTGGAATCTCGGCTTGGCTCTGCTCGTGCAATCAACGCCCAGCTGAGGGCCAACCACCAAGGCACAGTGAAGTGTACATGCCTAACGATAAATACAGTTAGGGCCGCTGTACACTCCTGTGTGAGTGTGTGCCTGTGTGTATGACTGCGTACGCATCCGCGCGCTTGTGCGCCTGCTCAGGGGAGTCGGCGGAATGGGCAGCAATGCCTCTCGCCAGCTATGAACGCTCTAAACAGCAGCCTCACCCTGCACAATACAGGCCGAATGAAATGCAACAGCTTGAGGCCCTCCATTAGCCGTTAACTCGCTAACGTGACCGCTACTTGACTGATTTCCATCCGTCGGGATTCGAATCCGGGACCACTGGCCAATACGAAAGCTCCAGCGCCACAGGTCGGGCTGGCAGAGGTACAGGCCGCCATAGCCGCCGAACACGTACATGCCGCAGTCGTGGGCGCAGGCCGTGTGTCCGAACCGAGCACTCGGACCGAAATAAGCGTCAGACGAACTATTCGAATCGCTATGGATTGAAGTTAAACCAGTAGAACCGTGCGATCCGTCCGACCCGGTGTCGGACAGCTGGCCAGCCGGACAGCCCGGCCAGACCAGATGCCATTCCTCCGATTTCAGATCGAATCGCCACAGTTCTTGAGTAGGCTTGTCAGCGTAACCGCCAAAGATGTACAGGTAGCGGCTGTGAAGCACTGCGCTGTGATTGCGGCGGCTGCTTGGCTGGGGCTGATGCTGCTGCTGATGATGCTGCTGCAGGTGCTGCTGCACTGGCGACAGGCGGCCAGATGGAACTGCGGTCAGTTTTTAAGGGGATTTTTTTAGCTGGGAATTGTTGTAAACACTGGTTACAGTTAGATTAATCATGTCATCTGAATTGAGATTCTTAAGGTGAGATGGACTGAGATTCTCCAGGTCAGATGGACTGAGATTCTCAAGGTGAGATGGACTGAGAGTCTCCAAGTCAGATGGACTGAAATTCTCAAGGTGAGATGGACTGAGATTCTCCAGGTCAGATGGACTGAGATTCTCAAGGTGAGATGGACTGAGATTCTCCAGGTCAGATGGACTGAGATTCTCAAGGTGAGATGGACTGAGATTCTCCAGGTGAGATGGAATGAGAATCTCAAGGTGAGATGGACTGAGATTCTCAAGGTGAGATGGAATGAGAATCTCAAGGTGAGATGGACTGAGATTCTCCAGGTGAGATGGAATGAGAATATCAAGGTGAGATGGACTGAAATTCTTAAAGTGAGATTGACTGAGAATCTAAAGGTGAGATGGACTGAGATTCTCGAGGTGAGATTGGCTGAGAATCTAAAATTGAGATGGACTGAGATTCTCAAAGTGAGATTGACTGAGAATCTCAAGGTGAGATGGACTGAGATTCTCAAGGTGAGATGGACTGAGATTCTCCAGGTGAGATGGACTGAGAATCTAAAGGTGAGATGGACTGAGATTCTCGAGGTGAGATTGGCTGAGAATCTAAAGGTGAGATGGACTGAGATTCTCGAGGTGAGATTGGCTGAAAATCTAAAAGTGAGATGGACTGAGATTCTCAAAGTGAGATTGACTGAGAATCTCAAGGTGAGATGGACTGAAATTCTCGAGGTGAGATTGGCTGAGGATCTCAAGGTGAGATGAACTGAGATTTTCAAAGTGAGATGGACTGAGATTCTCAAGGAGAGATTGACTAAGATTCCCTAGATATGATAGACTGGGAATCTCAAGGTGAGACGGACTGAGATTCCCAAGTTAAGATTGGCTTACAATCTTTAGATGGAACAGGCATACAGACACTCACCAGCAGCCGCAGGCGCAGTCAGTTGATCAACCACCGCTACCCCACCAGGCTGCCACTGCCTGCTAAGCCGCAGTCTCGGCGACACAATCCACAAAGGACAGTCCGGATAGCCTCCGTGGGTGCCGCCAAACAGGTACAGCCTGCCATTTGCGCCAGTCATTGTGTGACCGTCTAAATGAGGTGGCGCGCAACCAGTCAGGCTCAGCCGCTCCCAGCCTGCGTCCGAGCGCCAACGCCAAGTGTCTTTCAACGGTTGCCGACCTCGCCGACCGCCGTGTACATACAGCCAGCCATTTAACAGGGCGCAGGCCTGTTTCCAACGGCCCAATGGTTGAGGCTGATCGGCACTATCCAGAAGACTCTGCTCTTCATCAGAAACATCTGGAGCAAAGGTGCCGTTAAATGGTGTTGGCCCAGTCAGTTGAGACCATTGTACAGTGTTGTCGGTCTGTGTTAAAAGTAAATGATTAAAATAGCTTTATTAACTGTTTATGCTGCTAACAGTAGCAATAAATGGAAATTTGATCTAAAATCGTTTATTTATTTTTCACTTTAATTTAATTGTTTATGATAAGAATAAAAAGTAATTAGACTTGCAACAATGGGCAGATATGCAACCGACAGCTCAGCCGCAGCTATTGCGCGGTGCACCTGAAGGCTGCGTACAGCTGTTCAGTCCAAGGACTGGGGGGTCGCCACACAGCCTCAATTACCCCAGCTAATGCTGGCACCCATTTTACAGCTGGGTGAACTGAAGCAATGCAGAGTTAAGTATCTTGCTCAAATACACAAATTGCTCCAGTTGGGATCGGGAATCGAACCCCCAACCCCCAGACCAATGTAGTCCACTTTGATAAAAGACAGCTAAAACAGTGGATTTTTCAAATTAGAAAGCTAAAAACTGGATTAAGCACATCTTTGATTAGAAATTAGAAATGGTTGCCAGCAACAGGAATGCAAAATCATTGCATTTCTCTTATGACTGTGGTGTGACAGCCTTCACTCTCAAGCACCCTATTAGATACTATCAATACTACTATCAGAAGTAGCTATATTAATAATTAGGATTCTTTGATTCTTTTTGCTAAAAATATTAAATTATAAATTAAATAAAATAACAGCACGAATGGCTCAATCAAAATAGTTTGAACATACAGACATTTTCTAAATAAATATTGTTATTCTATAATTATTGAGCAAAAGTAAGCAGACAACTGCAAACAAAATAAATAAGTGACCATTACAATTCCAAAGTTAGTACACTTCATTGCCAAAAAAATAAATTCAGACACCAGTTTTATATCTATCTCTCACCTGCAACATCATTCTAGAATATTCAAAAGAGACATTTTCTCTTTCATTGCACATAAAAGCCTGTAGGCCAAAGGATTAAAAGTAGTTATGCAATAATTTTACCAAAAAATTTATCAATCTATTTATGTCATTTTTTATTCAAAGCAGGAGCTTTAATTATGAAATTAAACAAATATCAATATATTGATTCCTACCTTTATTCTTGATGCAACAGCATTGCTATAATCAGCAATAGACATGTATTTTGTCTGGAAAATAGCAAGAAAAAAGATTTATAGCTAGTTGGCATAGGTAGATAGCCAAGAAAAAAAATCTATTTAAATTATGTCATGGCTTGTGTATTGTAGTTTATTAAAGACACACCATGAACATATCATGAGAATATTTTGATAAAAACATGGCATTACTATTCATTAAACTCTTGATTAAACAAAACATTTTTGATTTCTTAAAGATTAGACAATAACATTGTTTAACCACTAATTTTTTCAACATTTCTTTATGAGCTTCCTTGCAAAGTACTATGATATCTGATTGCAAATTGTTTTTGAAATGCTATAAGTAGACAAGCAATGAAGTTCCAATGCTCTTTGAAATGTATTGCTATGCTTCCACGTGCACAAGCTCTGTGCTTATCACCACACAAGAAAGGAAATCCAGTGCAAATGCATAGATTTTCAAAATATGACACTATAGCAAAGTGCTAGTAGCAGCTACTAGAGCTAGATATTCACTTGCAAACAAATATATCATAGGGCCTATATGTGTGCAGCTTGTACTTTATGGATGAGGCCTACAATTGCCTCAAGCCTGCAACCTGCCTTCTGCCACTACTGTGGCAGAGCAACAATAGCTACTAGATGCTGTGCCAAGAACAGCTATTGCAAGTGAGAGCTCTCACCTTTGCAGCCAATTCTAAGTGCAAGAGGCAATAATAAAGTGGCTGCAGAGGCAATTATTGATGGTCAAGGCTAGTGCAATGCAGGTATGCATCCATGGCCATGTGGCTGAGGTAGCTTCTACCAGTCAACTGAAGAGCAGCTGCACCACAAAAGTCTTGTTGCTTATTGGCTATTACAAAACCACTAGGCATTGCCTTTGCAAGATGACAATCATGCTGCAACTAGTCACCTAATACCATCAAATAAAGCCTCTAGCAGCAACTCCAATGAAGCAGCTATCATGCTATTGCACAAACTGATAGAAGGCTTGATTGCTGACCAAGGCAATGCAGTACTAAACAAGGCCACTGAATATGTTGCTGGCTATGTGCTAAAATGAGTGGTGTGTAGGACTGCATTGACTGCAGTGTCAGATCTGTCTGGCTATCACATGCAACACAATAGTCATTATCTGGCTCACATAGTCATTAGCCTCATACACATTTTGCTTGTGGCTTTGGATGAGTTTTGCAAGATAGAGGCTGCTTTCATAGCATTATTTCCTAGTTTTACTTGTAGCTAAACAATTGGCTGCTATGTTCATAGCTGTAGCAGTTGCATTGCTAGCATGCAGCTTACAACTACATATGTGTAGCATCAAATATGCAGCATGTTTGCATGGCTTCAACTGTATCATTGGTGCCCTTACAAGATAAAAAGCCTATGAGCAGAGGCGAGCAAGAGCAGCACATTGAAAAAAGTTTCATAAACTGATAGACTGATTAATTGATAAGAAATCTTTCTGTTTAGTTATATAAATATAGAATATATAATAGAGCCGTCTATAGTTAACTACAATAACATAGCCTTCAATGCAATCTAAAGCATTTAAACTGCTGCTTTTAACTGTGGAAAATATAATTATAAGTTTATACTTGCATATAAAATCATAATACAATTGCTACATTGTATTCATTGGTTCTGAATTTTTTTAAATATAAAAAACACTAAAATGTTTATATTACTACTAAGCAGAGAATAGAATAAACAAATTTATAATGAAAATTATTCAGAGTGGCCTGTCTACTGTTGTCTGTTGATAATATATATAGATAAAAATAATCTATCAATTTTCTCTCTATGAAACTAAAATTTCTAAGTAGGCCCTTATAAAAATCTTTTTCAATAAAACTAAAAACCATAAAAAACATTTCTATGAAACTGAAATCCATCAGTGCCAATTAGCACTGCACCTCAGTCTAGCCTTGCCAAGCCTCCAAATTCTATTAACATGTCAACCACATGTGTTTGCATTTGCACTTTGTTGGTCACTGGCCTCACCTTGCACCCAGGTCAAGTTTCTAGACTTTTAACAGGTGGCACCAGGTGACTATAAACATACTGTTACAAAATTCTTTAGTTTTGCCAATCAAGTTTCAATAATAGGCAAACCTCAACTGCTAGACATGCTCAGCTAGTCGCTTAAGTATTCTATTATTAACCCAATGTCAATGCCAAAGGCATGCATCTATTACCTTGACAAAAAAGTTTATAGCACTTCTTTGTAGAGCTGTCACAAGATCTTGATGAGACAAGATTCAAGACAAGATCTTGACATTTTTTCTTGTCTCGAGAAATCTCAAATTTTGTCAAGAAATTCGAGACGAGATTCAAGAATTTTTCTGATACTTTTTTTCAAAAGCTTTTAAGTGATAAGATATAAAAAGGGGAGCAAATTTTCATATAAATACAACTGTTTGTTGTAACACGCTTGATAGGGCAATTTTCAAATGGTAAAATCTAGCCAATGTCAAGCAGTTTTAGTTATTTAATGAACATTGTTATATATGAGTTTGCATTGCATATGCACTCTTTTAGTTATCATTTCAGTTCTGCGGCAAGGTGTATCATAGCAGACTCGAAGACAATCTACATAGGTCTTTTGATGAATTAGTAATAGACATAATAGGGTCAATGGCCTATATGCTACAAGCATAAATGCTTATGAATAAATAGCAAAGAATTAAAACTAGAATTAAGAAAGTATTCTGGAAAATTTAAAAAATATATTTTAGAATTGTATCTTATCAAGAAATTTAAGACAAGATAAGACAAGATAAGAGCAAGACAAGATGCAATTCTGAAATCTTTTTTTTTAGATTTACTTTGTCTTGTCTCGTCTTGAAATTCTCAACTTATAAGCCTGTCTCGTCTCAAATCTCGTCTTAAATAAAATCTCTAATTTTGACAGCTCTACTTCTTTGCTAGATTTGCTCGTTTTGCAAGTAGCATTCCTATGAGGCACTGACAAGCTAAAGAAGACAAGACAAAAATAATGTATGGCAATCTTCAAGTTTCATTCGTTAAATTATTTTTTCAATGATTTCTAAATTATCTTGCTCTGAGATGATTATTTTTGAGCTCTCCAGTGTACCCAGCCCTTTCCTAGCTAAGAAAGTAGCAGCTTTGTTAATATTAACCTCTAACGTACCATAAAGCCAGAAATATAAGATGCAAACAAGCAAAGCTAACATGTAACGCTGAGTACAAACAGACAGAAATAGTAACACAGTGGGGTACAACAGGGGCAGTAGTAGCAGTCCAGTTCAGAAGCAACAGTTTAGCATATAGAACTCAATGCTTAGACATTATAGTAATGTGCGATCTAGTAGATGAGGTCCAGTAGCTGACATAGCTTGAGGGCAATTCCACAAATGGGTCACCACTAGGACAAAAATAAAAAAATTGTTGAATAATGACAACTTTATGTTTATAATATAGTTAAACATGTATATTTTTGTCCTTTTTATTTTTTTTAATCTGCTGCCTTTTTTCATTTGATTTTTTGCTCCCAATGTACATACCCTTCACCCGGACCTAAATATAATGCTTTTCTTATAACAAATAATTTCATTCCCTGGCTGTTTGGAATTTCATTGAGCCATACTTTTTTCTATACGTTAAGTGTGTCTTTTGCAGCTTATTGCAATCTTTCTTTTTAATGTAAAGTTCATAGGACAAGGAATATTGGACTTCAAAGTTTAAAAACTGTAGTACAGCTACGACCGTCACAAAAAAATCTAAAAAGATTTTCCTTGGCTTTCCTGTAAGACCTACTATTGTAAAAATGCACAAAAAATTAGTCTTTCATGTGTACTTTTATTTGGTATAATTTGGTTCACATAAGTCTTAAGGGCTAGTAGAAAAAAGTCTGCAAAGTTAGCTACGACCATCACAGGAATTTTGTATCTAATGACACTCTATAGTATACCAGCTGGTATACTTTCATATCATCTTCTTTTACGAATTGAAATCAAGTTAAAGGCATTATTAAACTTCCAATGTACCATATATTCAGTTTTGCAGCAATTCACAATGAAGCCTTCCTCACAGCGTAGCAAGGACTATCGCATAAGACATGCAGCTGTCCTTCGAGAAAAAGAGCGGCTGAAGAGTGAGCGGCGCCGAGCTTTGCAATCACCAACGCAGGTGAGGGATCAGAACCACCAGGCATGCATTCGGTTTCAGAAGTGTAAAGCCAAGCGTGCTGCTGCTGCCTCTGCTGAGCCTGCTGATGATCCTGCTCCATCATCATCTGTCGGGCCCCTATGCTGCACAAAGAATGGCGAGCCAGAGGCCAAGGTCAGTGTCATGGCTGAGTGCGGGCCAAACACCTACCGCTGGCCAAAGAAGCAGGACTGCATTTATTTTGCACTGTCAGACATCGTGCAGCATCTTCAGCCCCCCACGCCCAAGAACAATCGTGGGCACTTTGAGTTCCCCATCCCATTTTGAGTTTGACTATAATTTGTATCCTGACTGGGTGGCTATATGTCTGCAGCTGTCTGATTAAATAACTGTTCAATATTGGTGTGTATCTGTCCCTGACTATGCGTGACTAAATGCCCTTGACTTTGTTCACCTGGGCAAATGATTGTTCACCCCAACTACTGTTCATTTTGCTGCCAGCGTTTTGCTGTTCCCCCAGTTGCTCATAGCAGTTACTTTCCTAATAGCCAATTTACCATTTTCTAATTCAAATGCATTGTCTAACTCATTTTATAGTTAAATTGCACACGTTTTAACATTGGATTAGCGCCATTTACCAGATGGATGCCAGGGGTCACTTGATGGGATAGCCAACTGGGGTCATTGTCTAGCAGCCTTCCATCAGAAGCTCCAATGATGACCCCCATAATAATGATTTTTTGTCACTTATAATTACTGTTGAAATACGTAACATTGGTGTATAATTTGAATTATGACCTTTAGTAGTCTTTTTTTATTTGTGTTACATGCAGTTTTCAATTTTTCCGAGTTGGTTAGAGTGGGTAAATTGAAGGCTACGACTGTCACGCTACGACCATCACAACAAAAAATAATCATAAAAATTAATAAAAAAAGAGTACTACGCCTAGCTTTGTCTCTTTTTTCAAGGTGCTAGTGTTTTTTATCAGAAACAGACCAATTTAGATACCTAAGCAGTTGTAATTCTCAGGATTTAAAATTCTTTTTTTCCAACTGCACCATGCTTGGGCACAACCTTGGGATTCCCTCGGCCGTTTCTATTGGCAACACACACATGTAAGTTGCTATTGGACGGAATAGTAGTCACGTGACTGCTCTCAGCCAATAGCGACTTACATGTGTGTGTTGCCAATAGAAACGGCCGGGTGATTCCCAAAGTTGCGCATGTATGAACTGCACCTGTGCTCAATTCTGTGGCTACGACTGTCACGCCCACTAAATCGTGTCTCATTTGTTTAAAATAAATTTCTGTGTGCAGAAATGTTTGTTTTCCCTAGACTGCATTACAGAATTGTTCTTTTGAGACAAAAAACTCTGGTATAAGTATTTTTTTGTGTCAGAATTAAAGTTCAAAGTCATCAAGCTACAACCGTCACACTCATGGAATTGCCCTTGAGGTGACTCTGTTCAAAAAAGGACCCCTTTCGGATGGACACCTGCGCATGGCAGTTGGTGCAAGCCCAAGCGTAGCCATCAGTAAAGCGGTCACCTTGACGGAGCTGCAGCCGAAGTTGAGTGGCCGGACAATTGGCACACACTTGCTGGTTGGCAATTAGATGGTATTTGGCTATCTAATTCATGGTATCCCTTGTTGCTGCCATAATCACAGCCAGTTCCCGCATTGTCAAGGTGATGTCACACAAAGCTGCAGCTGGTTGCACTTGTGCTACTGGTACAATAAAAGTGGGTGCCGCTGGTCATCCTGCCATAGTGTATTAGTCTTATAGTGTGTTTGCCTACTTTTGCCTACCAACCTTTGCCTACCAACACTACAGCTTTACGGTACATTAGATATATAATATTAACAAAGCTGCTACTTTCTCAGCTAGGAAAGGGCTGGGTACACTGGAGAGCTCGAAAATAATCATCTCAGAGCAAGATAGTTCAGAAATAATTGAAAAAATAATTTAACAAACGAAACTTGAAGATTGCCTAATGTATCTCAATATACTACCCTCTTAGGCTCTTACTGACAAATTTCTAATATAAACTGCAAAAAATTCTATACAAAGCATCGAACAAATAAAACTCTAATGCCAAATAAAACTTAAAAAGGATGTTGGTATTGAACTATCAAAAAATGCAAGAAATGCTTATTAAAAAACAATCAATAATATTTACAAAAACAAAAAATCTGTAGCCTATCTATAGCAACAGTAAACTTAGCTAATTAGAGCTGTTTGCAAGCATCTAGAATTTTTATTATATCCCCCAGATTGAGATAGGGTTACACAAGCTAAATAGAGTAATTATCTCTGCTAGTAAGGCACAGACAGTGAGTTTTCTTATCAGTTGGCTCTGGTGCAATCATTAAAATTGGCTATAAAGTCTCTTGCTATATACAGGTTAATAAGAAATACATCATTAAGAAAGCCCATTTAAAGTAGTTTTTAAATATTTAATCCTTTTAGCAATGAGCTAAAGCCTAATAAAAATATATACTGTCATAGGCACATTTGACATCTTCAAATATTAGAGGCGACAATCATTACTAAAGAAGGTCTTTTTTGAAGTGTGTTGTCGAGTTTTATTCGCCGTTATAGGCAACTTAGAGAATTCAATAGAGGGCGTATAGTAAGAAAAGCTAGTGAGGTGGGGCGGAGAAAAGAAAAAAATACTTCTTGGGGGTGTTTGGCCGGTTTCTTGTAATATATCTGCGGATCTAATTTAAAAGTAAACAATTTCATATTTACTTTATATCTGCTGTATGTGTTATAATATCTCTGTTGTATTTATCTTTTACTGTACTCTTTACTGTATGTACTAATATAATTTTGCGTAATTGTTTTATAATGTAGTTTGTTTTATTGCTCAATAATAACTTATATATAATAAATTGTCACATCGCTCGTAAGAGTTCGCTGCTCTAATTAGGCACTTTAGACTGAGAATTCAAGTGTTAGCTTCGGCCATTCATTTCGGGCACCTTTCGTTACATTCTAGAACTTTGAATTCCTGCCTTCGTTAGCTCGGCACTCGTAAAGCCGGAAAGTTGCACGGATTTGTTCAAGTCGCTTTTCTCCTTTGGTACTCCGTCTGCCGGGTCCTCAATTCCGGGGGAGGGTAGTCGTAATCGCAGTCGAGCGGTCTTGAGCAGGCACGGTCGTTCATATTGTAGACACAGAGGTCTTGACACTGTAAATTTCACTGTTCGCCGATTTGCTTAACTTGCATGATTACTATCAGTAAGAGTAGCGCTGCCACCACCGTAATGATCGTATTACGGAACGTTGAGATCTCAGAGCTCGTTCGGAGTTGAGTTAAATTCGGTTGTTTTACGCCCCATCGGCAAATAACTCAAGAAAAACTATTAAGGGCTTCGATTATTTAATGAAAATAGTTATTAAGCTGGGATTTATTATTAATTGTTATTTTCAGCCGACAAAATTATATTAATGTTGCTAGCGATCGAGATTACCACGGCGGTGCCGGGTGCGGAATAATATATTGAGCAACTGGTTAAACTATTAAGACTGCAAGCAAATCAATTAATTTAAAACTGTGACGCACGAAACGTATTAGGACGAACACGAAGGGACAAACACGGATCACTGAACCAATTAAACAAAGAAAGGGGGGGGAAGGTCTGGCTTTGGTGCGACACAAACTGGCCGTATAAATATAAAAAATAGAACAATCCTGCGACAGATGGGGCAGCGAATGGGACAGGAATGGGCAAGGAGATGGGGTAAAGGATGGGGCATAGGATGGGGCAGCGGACGGAACTACAGAAAACGCACGGGAACACAAAAACAAAAATTATTAACGCCAAACGATGGGGCAAGGGATGGGGCGACCATAGAGGCTTCTCTGGGGCAGCGGATGACGGGAAAGGGCCATCATCGGGTCACGTTAAATTGAGTCATTCGTCAAACAGTGGTAGTTTCGCCCTACCACACTAGAAAGTTAAATACGGGGAGCTCTGCGGTTGAGTTCAAATCGGTGCTGTAAATTCTAGGAGTCTAAGTCAATTTAACCAAACTAAGGGTGCGTAGGGAGTTCCTTCGGCTCAAGGGGGTAGCTGTGTCATAGCTGACTGATTGAATTAAGATGATGCCGTAGAATGCTTTTAGAATGCCGGACAGACAGGGTTTCATATGAGCCGATACGGAGACTAAGTCTAAAAATGAACGAATATATATTCACTGCCACCAAACGCGGTAATACACGAAGAAACACCCTAAGACTTGATTAGCTAGAATAAGTCTGAGAACTCTCCTTGATTCAAATAAATCGCTGAGGATCAGATGGGTGCAGTGCAGTAATCCGAGGTCGATCGCAACGTCTTGCAGGAAAAGAGTCCATGAGAATTGCCCGCAATTAACGATCGGATTTCCCGCCGAGCTTTTCCCGCCGAGATTTGCCCGCAGTGCATTTTGCCCGTGAGTGAACTGTCCGTGAACGAGTTTTTTCCCGCCGAGGTTTGCCTGAAATGCTTTTTCCTGCAGCGCATTTAGCCACGCTGCAGATTTTGTCTGCATGCACCCAATGCTTAATAACCCCTAGTAATGATGGGTTTCGGCCTTTTCGGCCCCTTTCGGGAAGCCTTCGGGCCTCAGGTCTCAGAAATAAATCAATTAGAGTCCTGGCCCCCCACTCCTGTCAGATGGTCAGCCCCATGGTAGCTTGATCTTGTGGCGAGCAGTCTAGGTCCTATAGCTAAGAGAGGGACAGCGAGAGACAAGCAGGGAGAATTTTGAAGGTAGAGATCAGCTAATCCGCAGATTAACTAACCCGCTGCCACCAGCCCGTGCGTCCTGGCTCACCAAACCTGCTGACGACCGGGGGGTTCGTCCTTGATGATGATGATGATGATGGGGGAGTCGCGATCCGGGGATCAAGAGACGACGGTCGAGCTCCGGGAGGTCTAAGTTAGGCCAAAGTCCCAGGAGGCGGAGCAGGAGGTTGAGTCCGAGCGGGCCAAAAACACTGGTTTTAAATAGCCGCCAACTGGACCGCAATTTGTTATAATGGAACATCTCGAACAGCCGATTTGTTATAACGCACGTCGAATTTTTTGATTGGCTGAGCTTGTTGCCACCCAAACTCGCGTGACCAGAAGATCCTATCAGTTCCCTCGGGGCCATAGAAATACGACAGGTGCGGTCATAAATCACTCAAAATAGCGACATAATGATTTATGACCTTTCGCGTAGGAATGACAAAAATTAATGAAAAAAATATACATTGGAAAGCTCTTGTTAAGTAGAAAGTGAAGATAATGAAGAGAAATCGCTAATCGTTAATCTCAACGTACTTTTAGGGGTAAAACGCATAGCTTTCAAAGCTGTCACACGCTTGAGTAAACAAAAACAGTAAGCCCTGACCTCATAAATCTTGATGGCCTGTCAAAATGATGAGAAAAAAAGCTACCGCCCGCATCCTCTCAGATCATCTGGCGCCAGTCTCAGCATTGAGTGAGGCGCAGGTGGCTGTCAGACCAGCTCGAAAGCAATGATTTATGGCCCAAAAGCCGCACCTATGTTATTATAAATACAAGTATGGCAAAAATCATATAACTAGTATGGATTCTTGGAAAATTACATACAGAGAAGAAAAAACGCCCATAGCCTGTTGTTAGTAGGCTAGTAAGTTTGGAGCCCATGTGCGAGCGTGAAGTTTGGAAAAAAGTGCGTCCTCATCAGTAATAAGATAATAAGATTAATGTGCTGCAGGAAAAAAGCATTTCGGGCAAACTTTGGCGAGAAAAAAACTCGACGGGCAACTCGTCGTCGAGCACCGCAGGTGGATTCCCTATTTACATATGTATTAAGATGCAGAGGGGAGGCCCCAATTGCGCGCACGCGCTCGCGATGAGGCAGTGCGGGCCTGGCCGCGGCGCAATTGCTCGGTCGGCCGGTGCAGCATGGCCAGGGCCAGAGGGACGGGCGCACCGCGACCCAGGGTCCATATAGGCAGTGTCCCAGCAGCATCTGACGGCGCCGGCGCAGGGTAGCGCTCAGGGGCGGAGTTCCAGCGCGGAGCCATCAGAGCGTTGGTCGCAGGCAATCCGGGTAGTGCACGCCCAGCGCGTAGCGCAGCAGCGATCGGTAAAGCGCATCCAAGGCTCGCTATCGTGTTTCGGTCAGCGGCACAGCCTCCATGCCGTACAGCAGGATCGGCTCGACGGCCGCGCGGAACAGGCGCACCTTCAGGTCGTCTCTGGCAGCTGAATTAAAAACGTTCCTGAGGAGGTGCGCGGCGCGCCAGGCCTGGTTCCTCCTGTCGGAGACAATCGCATCGAGGTCCATCCGAGGTAGAGGTCAGACGCGTCGCCACGGATTTTCGGATAGGGGGGACAAGATTGATTAAACGATTAGTTAAGATAAACATAGAGCATAGACATAGGGAATCACCAATTCACCATAGCTCATAAGCATAGTGCTTTTGTAATTAGTTATCATTGTCTGAATCAATAGTAATTTCAGAATAAGTCACAATATATTCATCATATAAGCTAATATACGAGCAGAATTTCAGTTAGGCGAAAAACAATCCTTAGTTTAGTCAAACTAGAGCAGACCAAAAATAGCTCGTCTACGATCATTAAGACTGATGAATTCGCGGCAGATCTGCGTCAAGTTGAGGGCGTCTGTGTCTTCTTGGTGTACGTGGAGCAGCGCGCAATGATTAAGAAGCTCCTGTGTCATTGTTGATCAAAGCCATGTCTTCAATCTGCGAAGCATTGAGAAACTTCTTTCCGCAGATGCTACGGATGTTGGCAGAACAAGTAGAAGATGCAGTAGCCGTTCAAATTCTTAAAACAGAGCCTTCATTTCTGTCGAAATTTTCACGAACTCAAATGCTGCCATCTCCACTGACGTAGCTGTGTTTAGTGACGATATGCCACTTAACATCCGAATCTGCAATTCTAGCCGTTCGAGATTTAACTCTGGATAGTTAGAAAGCACAGTCTGGCATTCTTCTTGACGAAACGCTGACAAAGCATTCCGATCAGATGTCAGAGAGCTGAGTACTGGTCCTTCTAGTACTGATAGCTGGTGAAAGCTCCGCTGTTCAAAGCGCCTGCTCAATTCAGAAAGAGCCGAGTCGATAAATGAGAAAAAAGTTTGTTGGTAAAATTCCTCTGGAGAGACTTGGTTTGACTGCGTGAATACAGAGACGTTGGCGTACTCCTGCTCAAACATTAATCTCCTGATAGGTCGACGAGAGTGCGAGGAGCTGCGGGCTGAACCAGTTCGAATTCATGGCATTTAGCCTGTACTACTTCCCAGAGACGCTGAAAAGTTGCCTCTGTCCGCATTGACTCCAGCTGAGACTTCACATGATTTACTGCACGTAGAGTGCCAGTTACAGTCTCTGATGCTTTTTGAATTGAAGTGCTGAGCATGTCTAGGGGACCTAGAACTTTCAGACTCATGAGCATGCCCAAGTAAATTCCGCCTTTTTCGAGTTGATCGTGGAGACCTTTAGCTGTTGTTGCTGCCTGAACCGAAAAGCTGTTTGCAATCTGAGAAAGTGCAGCAAGAATGACAGGATATTTTAGTAATAGTCTATTCAGTGCAGCTGCTCTGACAGTCCATCTAGTAGGGCAAATTGTCCTCAACTTCGATGAATTCTGGTTTGAATTTGAGCAAATAGCCGTGAACTCGTACTCAGTGAGCATTTCGGCAAAAACGCTGCTTCTGACGCGAGAGTCCCGGAAGAAAAGCGCACATTGATGAGCATATTCAAGGCAGTCTCGAATCAGTGGGATTTCCTTGCAACATTCCTGAGCTGCAAGATTGATGCAGTGATTGCTGCAATGGACGTAGACAGCTCGAGGATTCGACTGAAGCAGACGAGCTTGTACGCCAGTGTATGCTCCACGCATGTTTGCCGCACCATCGTAGCATTGACCACGCAGATTGTCAAGGGACAAATTACAGCGAGTCAAAACATCCTTGATCACGTTTTCGATAACCTCAGCTGTCGAGGAGGGACAGTCGAACAAACCGAGGAATTTTTCCTCAGGAATGAGGCTTCTGCCTACATACCGGATGCAAATTGACAGCTGATCTTTTTAGCTGCTGTCTGTCGTACCATCGACAATGAGAGAAAAGTACTTAAAAGTCGATTCCCTTGCATTGGCCAGGATGTTACGGAGAACGTCTTTTGCCATTAAACTAAGCATTTCATTTTGTATCTCTGCATGAGTAAACGATGCTTTTGGGCGGTTCAACCAATTTTTTAACTGACGACAAGATTCAGACAGCAAATTCAGTAGTTGAAGATAGTTCGACTCTTCAGGCGTGTGCCCACGAATTGCTAGTCCCTGCCTGGCCAAGAAACGAAGAGCAGAGAACAATTGAGAAAGTGCTTCCTGAGCTTCTTTCTGATCCTTAAGCTTTGCTGTCTCCAATAGGCTTACTATTGATTGCTGTTGCTGAGTTTGCGCCAGCAATGCGTTAACTCTTGAAGCAGATTCAACATGGCCCTGACTGCTTTCATGAGCCTGAAACTTCTCCTTTGCTTTTTTCCAGTTGCTGAAACCGTCCATAGTAAAAGCAGATTCGGTGCCTTTAGCATAGATCTTCAAACCCATTAGTTCAGCCTTGGCACAAAAGAAGCATACAACTTTTTGAAGACTGGTTGACCAATGTATCCAAGGAAAGTTTTGAAACCAGCCTACCTGAAAGTAGTATTTCCGTCCACGCTCTTCTTGAACAGGAAATTTATACTGAGTAGTGTCTGGTTGGAAAGGTTTCAACAGATCTTCAACCGTTTCATTGTTCGATTGCTTCCAACGTTTTGCTTCTGGTTCTTTCAACTCCAGCAATTTTCTCTGTTCGATTCGCTGGCCGCCCGATTCATAACAGCTCCACCACATACCGTCGCAGCAGCAGCTCCTTCGCTCACCGTCGCAGCAGCAGCTCCTTCGCTCACCGTCGCAGCAGCAGCTCCTTCGCTCACCGTCGCAGCAGCAGCTCCTTCGCTCACCGTCGCAGCAGCAGCTCCTTCGCTCACCGTCGCAGCAGCAGCTCCTTCGCTCACCGTCGCAGCAGCAGCTCCTTCGCTCACCGTCGCAGCAGCAGCTCCTTCGCTCACCGTCGGAGAAGCAGCTCCTTCGCTGTGTTCTTTCCTTGGACCTTGTTTAATACTGCCGGTCCTAAATAAAAAGAAAAACAATGAAATTTTAAAAGTAAGCAGTGCCCATGTGCCCTTGAATAAAAAAATCGCTGGTATTGAAATCTTCAACGCTAAACTTACGAAAGAAACTGCCAATTGCTTCTTCATCTGATTTCCAGGACCAGACGATCTTACTTTGTTCTTCATTGTTGATCTTTAGTTGTCAAGCCACATTTAAGCACAGTCGAATAATGGTTTACAAGGAGAATTAGCTACTTTTGTTGATTTTTTTTACTTTTTGTTGACTAAACCTTATTTTAAGTCAGTATAGTAATTTTCTTCCTAATTTCTTTCTTCTTCGATTAGTATTAGTTGAAATTTCAGCAAAGCAAAGCAAGGCAGGCCTATATAATCGTGTAGCAAACGAGATTATCTCCCTTCTTTTTAGGGTGCGATATCTTTTTATAGAGGGGCTTGGCCAGAGCTTTGGCGGGGCCCGTGGGGGGGGGGTTGGCCTGTCTGCCCCTCCTGCCCCTTCTCGCCCGCTGTACAGTGCTGCAATTCAATGTACATTACTAATATCCAGTCCGCGTCTTAAATATCACATCTTGGGCTTGGTTAGTGCCCAGCCTATCAACACACAGCAAATAAAACTGCGTGAGAGCCCTTATTGGCTGACTGGCAAGGCGCGCCGTTTTCACCAACCTACTAACATAACAACAAAAAGTGCAGTTACTTACTGCAGTGCTCTGGTAGGAAAGACTGGTAAAGGTTGACGACTGAAAAAACGTAAAATAACACTTCTTCACTTCCCCTATTACTTATTCAGTGGAAGCTTGTTGTGACATAGTGGGGGGGACAGAAAATAGGCTTGTCCCCCTCAACCATTTCGGTGGGGGGGACATGTCCCCCCTGTCCCCCCCCGGTGGCGACGCGCCTGGTAGAGGTCCATCACCTCGCTCACCAGCGCAGCAGGTACTCCATAATACGATAAAAGCCACGCGATCGCAGGCCTAGACACCGAGTCAAACGCCCTGCGAAAATCGACGAAGATGATTGACACGGAGCGCTATTTACATCTATATACATATGAAATTTGTATCTATCTATCTATCTATCTATCTATCTATCTATCTATCTATCTATCTATCTATCTATCTATCTATCTATCTATCTATCTATCTATCTATCTATCTATCTATCTATCTATCTATCTATCTATCTATCTATCTATCTATCTATCTATCTATCTATCTATCTATCTATCTATCTATCTATCTATCTATCTATCTATCTATCTATCTATCTATCTATCTATCTATCTATCTATCTATCTATCTATCTATCTATCTATCTATCTATCTATCTATCTATCTATCTATCTATCTATCTATCTATCTATCTATCTATCTATCTATCTATCTATCTATCTATCTATCTATCTATCTATCTATCTATCTATCTATCTATCTATCTATCTATCTATCTATCTATCTATCTATCTATCTATCTATCTATCTATCTATCTATCTATCTATCTATCTATCTATCTATCTATCTATCTATCTATCTATCTCTAGACTCTTATATGTACACATTTTTGCACACATGTACATAGAATGCAGGCCTGGAAATTCCTAATATACGCATGTTTGGAAGAGACTCCTTGAGGCTGTACGCTACAGTTTAGATTCGAGGTAGAGAATGAGGCCTGACAATTCTCAGCAATTCGACAAGCAAGGTAAGTGAGGAATCGCAGTCCTGATTGGTTTTGATGACCAAGGGGAAGCATTTTAAATAAACACGCAAGGCAAAATTTACAAAATTTCCGGCTCATCATTCGCGTCCGCATTAAAGCACTCATGGACCAAGCGACGACTCCGTCATCGGTAACCAGCGGCAGCTTTGGCCTTGACCGCTTTTTCCACAGACTGATGCTTTGCTTGCTAGGCCTTACCGGACTGGTCTCAATTGCTGGGAACAGTCTGCTGATGAAGGCCATTCTGGCTACTCGCAGAGAGCGCCGTAGTCAAATCGCTTCGTTGCTAATGAATTTTTGCGGCTGCGACTTAGCCATTGGTGCCCTGGTAGTTCCGATCACAGCCTACCCGTTTATTCAGTTCAACTGGAGTCTTGGCGAGCCAGCCTGCATGTTTGCCTGCTTTGGCAGCGTCTGGCTGATGTTCGCCTCTGTCTTTACCTTGACGGCCATCAGTATGCGACGATGCCATGGCGTCGTGCGTGTAGCTCGAGGCGATGCAGCGGATGCTCAAGAGTCCGGCTTGCGAAGCTTGGCGCTCATCTGGATCCTGGCCGCTCTCTCAGCCCTGCCCAATGCCGTCAACTACCGCCTGGTGCCTTGCCAGGGCCTTGAAGCCAACGATTCAAATCTTAACGATAGTATCATCTTTTGCTGCGAGGACAGCTGGAAACGCAGCCTGGAGTTGCTTGGTTTCGGCAACAACCCTCGTCCGGAAGTTGAGCTGGCAGCTCGAACTATTTATTCAATCTTTATCGTACTCGCAATGCTGCTGACACCGTTGAGCATCATTACAACAGCTTACCGACGCATCTGTCGTCAAGTGTCCAGTATTGGCCAGAATCTGCGCGCGCTTGATCAACCAAGGTGTCGCAACAATCGTCTTAGACAAGATCGGATCGCCCGGTCAAGACGAATTTTTCGACTGTCCGTTGTGCTGACCGGCCTGTTTGCTGTCTGCTGGGCGCCGGCTCATCTTTGGAATTTTGCAGCCGATCTCTGCCTCCTGGTGATGGTTCTTGGACCTGACCAGCAGCTGCTGCTGCAGCAGCAGTGGCACCTATCGTTTGCCAAGGACGTTTATCTTGTGATCATGTGGCTAGCTCTGACCAATTCAGCTATTAATCCAGCTTTCCTATTCACCACCGACTCTACATATCGAGCTTGGCTACTGCGTCAGTTTCGTCGTAACCGCCGTAACCATGGTAACAATGACAGGCACGTCGTTAGTTTCAGCCTGGACCGGGACGCAGCTGGGACGCCAATACGGCTGCAAGTACTGCGGCGGGCCACAGTGGTAGAATAGTTGGATTGTTTGAACTTTGGTAAAATACAATGACCATATCATCAATTGTGTTCACCCGACGAACCCGAGAAACAAACACAAAGACAAATCAATAATGAAATTCTTGCAAAATTATGTACGTACTTTTGAGTGCATATAACTTTTTCTGTCCCATTATGCGAGCGCAATCTAGTTTGGTTGACCTATAAAATCACAATTTTATACCCTGTTGTTGCAGTTGCTTTGTCAAATTGTCAAATAAGTTTTTTTGCGGCTTATTTACGACGTACAGTTCTAATATGACTTTTATATATTAATCTGCCCTCAAATGAAATCCTCTTAACCATGCGTCATGTTATATATAATCAAAATTTAATATGTATAGATGTGTATTACTTATTTATATGTATAGCTAATTAAGTTTCTGGGCCAGCCTCCCAGATCCCCAGTTGTTGACGTGTAAATGCAATGTAGTGCTTGCTGTTATCACAGTGTCAGCTATGGCACCGTTCATACTGTTGCGAAACATAGTACGAGCCATAATCGCATGAGAGTGAGCTAGTATACTGATGCTACCAACTTTTTGCAAATGTTGTCACTTGAAATGTGTCGAGAAAATATTAAAAAAAACTTTTGTGTTTAGTTTGTAACACTGAAGTCGGAAGTAGTCCGTATAGTGCGTTGTGATTAATCCAAAAACACAAATATATACGCTCGTACCAACAACATGATCTCCCTCGTGTTTTTATTTTGGTAATTGTTATGTGCAAATTTAACTCAGTCTCGTGCTCGATATTAATCTTGATATTCATATTTTTTAACATTCGAGATAATACGGTGTAGTTGGCCATGTGGATAAAGAAATTAATCCCGTGCAAACGTTCTGACGTCCAAGCGAGTGCCAAAAGTACCCAACATCAATGGACGTCGCTGCCAAGTACAGCTAGTGTAGGTTTTTAACACTATATACACCGGTTGCGGTCGTTGTTTTATAGAAGCACTTACATATAGTAGCAATACTTGTAACTTTGCGAATGGATGGGGCTGTAGCTAGCAAGTAGAGGACGCATTTCAAATTGTCACCTTCTAGCATCTCCATATGGCGAATTTCGGTAAACCTGCATGAGAACAATATAATTAGCCTAAAAATTTCAAGTCACGAGCTCGCATTCACACTAAGTGAATGACGTTTAAGCATTCACGTGACTATGATCTAGTGCAAATTTCTGCTTCGAATCTGTTAGAAATACGTGTTAACGACTGATTTTGGCAAATATACATAAAATTTTAGTGACAGCTTGAGTCCTGAGCGCGTCAAGGTTAGTTCATGGACAATTGAAGTGGAACGCTACAGAAAGAATTTCTTAGAAATTTGACACCGGTAAGAAACGTATTTATTTGTCGTATCGCCAGGTGCATGCATTTGGTACTCGTATGCTTTTGAGTAATCGGATTATACCAATACCATAGACATTCTTCGTTCAGAGAGAGGGAAATCCTCTGACCGCTTTGAGCCTCGGGATTCTTTCTCTTTCTGCCCTCAGAGGGTCTATGGTACGCGTATAGTCCATTCCCATCCGATTTGCATGAGGCGGGCAAAAAAGTCATTTCTCTGCCTTGGAGCCAATAGTCTATGGTCGAAGTTCAAATTCATTTACAGTTAAGGTGAGAGAGGCATCTTCTTTAGGATCGTGTTGCAATATTTCTCTGCGCTGTATGTTCGACGCAAGTTACCCCGCCTCTGCTCGGCATGAAATTCATACTTGATGGCACGATATCAGCAGCTTGTTTCTGGAAGAGATGAACTTTCTATCTTTGTTATACGCTCGTACTGACAAAGACAGACTATAGTAGTCCAATGGACTGGATTCGTTCCTAGCGTTGGATGCATGCAGATACGCCTTGGATCCAGAATCGGACAACTCCCTTGAAGATCTTGCCGATCTTGTGGCTGAACTATCGGCTGAACGGGAGTAATTCAGTCTCTTCCACCCTGCCGGTCCAATCGTGTCAGAAGCTACAGCAGGAGCCGTTGACAGGCGAGTCTCAACAGCTGGTCGGGCGTTAAAACCACTGTACCTTCAACTTCTATTGACAAGTGCCAGACCAACTCCTCAAGAATTTATAGTTGGCTGAGTTCACGTGACGCAAGAAAGTCAGAAACATGTGCCTTTTTTATACACTTAAAACAACCAATATTATTCGAGTAGCTTGGTTTGTTGTTGTTGCTGCTGTCATTAAAGTCTAACAGCCGTTGTTAAAATAAACCTATTGTAATTATGTAATAATAAACATTTATTACACCTGCCCCAGTTGGGCCATGCAGATGCGCAACTGACAGCTCAGCCGCAGCTATTGCGTGGCGCATCTGAAGGCTGCGTACGGCTGTTCAGTCCAAGGACTGGGGGGTCGGCACACACCCTCAATTACCCCAGCTGATGCTGGCACCCATTTTACAGCTGGGTGAGCTGAAGCAATGCAGAGTTAAGTGTCTTGCTCAAGGACACCAATTGTTCCAGTGGGATCAGGAATTGAATCCCCCCGGTGGGGGTTCGGTGGGAGAAGCTCGGTGGGAGAATGGTCTTGTCATTTTTTTAAACGTTTTTTTCAAGTGACAGACCAATTTAACATGAAAAATCGATTAATGCGTCGTTAGAGCAGCATGTGAGGCACAAAATAGTGTGATAGGACTTTCTCTGACACTGTTAAGAGACCCAATCACTGTTTTAGTGTTGAAAATCGTGAAATTTCCTATCCCGTAGTGTATTTTTCCGGTGAAACCTGCCTTTAAAACTATTTCTGAACGACAAGCTTTATGAATAACGATAGAGCAATAAGAAAGGCACAACATATCAAAAGATGAACATTGGGTCTTTCTCCTATCGAAAGCAATAACAATTTCTGTGCTGAAAAAAAATAAAACCTCCTATCTCTGTAGTGTATTTTTCGGCGAAAAGTTGCCTTCAAAACATTTACCATAGATTTCGAGTGTTGCGTCCTTCTACTTAAGTTGTCCTTGTAAGATTTCTGTAAATCTTAAGTCACATGTCGGCTGAACGTCGGTGTAATCTAAAAGTACATATCTGTCATCGATTTCGATAAGCGTCGGATTGCTGTGCGGATATGCATGTACATGTAACTCCTGTAAAAAGCTACATGTAAAAAGGAGAATGAAGTATGGATACACTGTAGCATAATTTATTGACCATTTTCATTTTCTTCTCATTTCTCTCTGCTCGCTCCTCTCTCTCTCTCTCTCTCTCTCTGCTCTCTCCTGTCTCATCTCTCTTCTCCTCTCAATCTTTCCCCTCTTTCCCCTGTCCTCTCGATTCTCTCCCCCCTCCTCTCTCCTCACTCACTTCTCTCTCCCTTTGTCTCACCTCTCAACTCTCATCCCTCATCTCTTATTTCTTATCTCTCCTCTTTTCCCTCTCATCTCTCCTCTCTCATCTGTCATCTTTACTCTCTAATACTCGTATGCTCTCTCACTTCTCTCCTTTGTACTCTTCTCTTTCTCCTCTTTTAACTCCTCTCTTTCCTTCATTCTCCTTTCTTCTCTTCTTTTCTCTTCTCTCCCCTCTTCTATACTCTCTCCCTCTCTTGTCTTCTCTCTTCTCTCTCCACTCTCCTCTCTCCTCTCATATATCGTCTGTTCACTCTCATCTTTGCTCTCTCATCCCCCTCTCTCTTCTGTCATCTCTACTCTCCTCTCTCCTGTGTACTCTTCTCTTTTCCCTCTTCTGACTCCTCTCTTTCCTTACTCCTCTCTTCTTTTCCCTCTTCTGTACTCTCTCGCTCTATTATCTTCTCTCGTCTCTCTGCACTCTGCTCTCTCTTCCTTCATCTCTCATCTTTACTCTCTCATCTCTCCTTTCATATCTCTCATCTCTCTCATCTCATCTCTTTCCTCCCCCATCGTCCCTTTACTCTATCATCTCTCTTTTCTCCTCTCTTCTTTCTCAACTCTCTCTCATCTCTATCTCCTCTCTTATCACTCTTCCCCCCCTCGCTCCCCCTCTTATCTCCTCTCTTCTCTATCCTTTCTAATCTCTCCTCTGGATCATCTCTCATCTCCTCTCTATTCTCTCATCTCTACTCTCTTCTCACTCTTCTCTACTCTCCTCTCTCATCGATCCTCTGTCTCATCTCTCCCCTCTTCTCTCTCCCTCCTCTCACCTCTACTCTTTCCTCTCCCTCCTCTCTCCCCTCCTCTCGCTTCTTCCTCCCATATTCTCTGCTCTCTCCTCACCCCCTCGTCTCTCCTGTTATCTTTTATCTTTTCTCTTATCCCCCTCTCGCCCCTCCGCTCTTTCTAATAGTCTATTCCTTCTCCTTTTCACTCTCATATGGCCCGCAGCCATGAGCTTGATTCTTTATCTGGCCTTTGACGTAAAAAATCTGCCGATCCCTGCTTCGAAAGCCCGTTTGTGGGACGTAGTACTATCATGGTTGTTATCATTTCTCATGCTTTAATCACGTCATCTTTCTGGCCAATTAGCAGCCCTAAGAGGAATTTGTGTATCTCCAGCTCCACCACCACAACCTCTGCAGCAGTCTAACAATTAGCTAACCAAGGAAATACGCATTTCTTTAGGAGCCATTTAAATTTTAAAGAAACCCTATGCGAATCTTAGTGTTAAAATTTGTAATCAGTTATTCATTAATTTTTCGCTATTTTTGCAAACCATCCCACATCGCCTTGTTGATTTGCCATCCACTGTTAAACTGCTGCAGACTTGTCTATACAGAGGACAGTAGTTTGAATCTCTCACTAAACTGTCTCTCCTCTCCACGCCTCTCCACTCGTGGGGGTACAGAGAAGGCTATATTGAAAAGTTATTCCAAAACACTGTAATTCGCTATGCACATTGAGCCCTATCGCCTGACCTTTCGTCTGGGCTGGGGGAAATGAGTGAGTGAGCGGCACAAACAACAGAAAAAGCAGACAAACTTCACATGCTTAAAGTTTCTGTTCTAATTGATTTACAGAGTTGAGACTTTATATTTAGACAGTGAATACAGGCTGCAAGGCCGGGGCTGTTGCCCCCAGGACCCCGGGTCCTGCACGTAATGGCGTGGTGAACTATCTGTGCAGTATGAGACTGGTATGGCCTTTATCCCAGCCAGCGATGCTCACACCTGCCTCCCCTGGCGGGCTGATAGCTCAAGAGACTCTGTCTCCTGATTTTCACCTTGCAAGGCGCACTTCGAAGGGTACTCGTCCCGTGGGTGTTAAGGCAGGCCCCCTTTGGGCCCTGCCGAGCTGATTCGTTGGCGCCGGGTCCTGGTGTGACCATAAACGCACCCTCTAATGTCCCAGTGTAACTCCGTGCTGATGGACGCTTGGCCAGGGAGTAGTCTGGTCGCTAACGGTTCCCCTTGCGCTTTTGGGTCCCCCCGCAGGGTGGTATTTCGCTTTTTGGGGGCCTGCCGCTTGGTTTGGGGTTGCGGCCTTGCGGCTCTTTGCCTGTGTTCTACAGGAAGTCCCACCTTTTTACTTCCAGCCAATGGCTTCTAACCGAAGTAACAATCCGGATGTGGATGACACAGTGCCTCCGGCCTCGGCTGGGGCCGTGGACTCCTCGGCCATACCACCTGCTACCATCGGGGACGCCTCGGCGAGACCCGTGGAGCCAACTCTGAGCGGTGCCTCCGAGAAGACACCTGCTACTCCAGCTGCTAAGCAACGCAGCACCACCTCTGGAGCTGCCCGCCGTCGACTTAACAAGGCGAGGCGGGCCAAGGAGGGCGGAAGCCAAACCGGTGCCAGGGGCCAACGGCCCGCGGCAGCGGAAGCTTCCCAGTCTGGGGCGGTGGCGGAAGAGGGCCTCGAGCCCACGGAAGCCCCTGCCCAGGATAGGGAGGCCGATGCAGCCGGGAGGGTGGACAGCCCACCTGAAGAAAGCTCCACTGACCCCCGGGCCTCCTACGCTGATGCGGCAAAGAGGCAACCGGCGGTTGTCATCCTGGGAAAGGACGCGCGCCTGTCTCCCGATCAGCTGAAGCAGGTGAGAAGTGCCGTTGATGGCCTCCTGTGGAAGCTTACTCTGAAGGGCACGCCTCTGAACATTCATTCGAATGCGACGAGGGACTCGTGCCTTCTCATTTGGCCCAGTGATGCTGACTCGGGTCGGCGGCTCCTTGAGCTGCTGCCCGAGCAGAGCTGGGACCTCAACCTAGCCTTCTGCAGAGAGGACGAGCGCCCCCGGACCAAGAGGCATCGAATCTGGGTCCCGGCCAGGAGCGTTGTTACCTCTGCTGACGAGCTCCGGAAAGGACTGCTAGCAGTCAACCGAGAGCTTCCCGCCGCGGGCCTAGTGGTGCATGACACCCTTAAGCGCACCGACGGCACTGGCTTCACAGCCATCCTGGGGCTGTCGGACGCCTGGATGAGGCGTTATCCACACGGCAGCTTCATCAACGTCGGCCTTTGGAAGCTGCGCATCCGCTCCTACGAGGCCGACCCTCCCCGTGGCAGTGAGCAGGGATGCGGAGGCGGCCGGGGCCGAGGCGCAAGCCTCTGCTCAGGCTGCCAAACCAAACCGCCCTGCCCGGCAGCACGGCCGCGCGGGCAAAGCTGAGCGCGCTGCTGAGGGCGGAGGCGACCGACGCCCGGTGCGCAGCACCAAGCGGCGCGGCCTGTACCAGCGCGCAGCTGAGGCGGTCCGCACCGCTAAAATCACCCAGCTGAGGCGAGAGGTCGCCGGGACGCCCAGGCGCACCAGTTCGTCCAGGGAGGGTGGGGACGTCCCAGCTGGGCCCAACCCCTTGGAGCAGGGCCGACTGGAGACGGACCCGCCTGCCCAGGCGGCTGGCTGCTCCAGGGCATTGGGCCAATCTGAGGCGGAGGACCCCATGGATGGTGGGCAAAGGGCGGCGAACGCTGCCTATTGCCTTCCGGCCAGTCGGGGGCCTTTCGCTGAAGAAGAGCCCATGGACACCGGCGACCCCGACCCGAAGCTGGTGAGCGCCGAGGAGGAGGAGGAACTCCTGGCGACTGCAACACCCGATCTGCACTGATGCCAGCGGCTACCTGGTGTCTGCAGATTAACACCCAGCACTGCGTGGCGGCGTCGGTCAACCTGATGCGCACGGCAGAGCAACAGCTTCCGGGCCTGGTCTTCGTGCAGGAGCCCTGGATGACTAAAGGTAAGCCAAATAATGTGCCATCTGGCTACCACTGTTTTTGCATGGCGGGCTCTCAGCCTCGCCCAAGATCTCTGAGCTTTTGAGGCATGGATGAGACCTGATCTCTCGTCTGGGGACATCTGTGTTGTTCAAATCAATAACCTCATTCCCAATAAACCTGTGCTGGTAGCATCTGCCTATTTCCCGGGCGATGCCCCAGTTGTCTGCGACGCGCTAGTCAACCTTATTGACTATGCTGCGTCCCATCGGTTCGAGCTGCTCATTGCAGGGGATGTGAACGCACACCACCTGCATTGGGGCAGCAAGAACATCAATAGCAGAGGCGAGGAGCTGCTGGCCTATGTCAGCAGCACTAACCTCAATTTCTGTAACGTGGGCAATGCACCAACGTTCAATAATGGGCGGTGGGCCGAAGTCATCGACACCACCATCGCCTCACCCGGACTGCTTTCCGCAGTTACGGGCTGGCGAGTGTGGGGACGAGGACTCACTCTCGGACCACCGCTTTATCCGCTTTTGCATTGGGCCGACCAAGCAAAAGCCTAAGGTCACTTGGAGTCGGAACGTCAGAAACACCGATTGGGCCACCTTTGGCTCGAAGCTGAGCCGCGGCCTTCGGGATCTTGACCCCCCCAGTGACCTCTCTGACTGCCAGGTGGTGGATGATCTCGCCTCCTCCCTGAGTGGGGCGATCACCACTGCCTTCGAAGCAGCCTGCCCTCTAAAAGCCTATAAAGGCAAGAAATCTGCTCCCTGGTGGAACCCAGAGCTCGGGGCCCTTCGGCGCCGAGCCAGGACCCTCCAAAGGCGAGCGCTCAAAACCAAAGACCCATCTGACAGAGAGGCTTATACCCGTGCGATCCACGAGTTTAAGGGCCAAGTCAGAAGGGCCAAGACGGCCAAGTGGCGCCAATACTGCGAAGGGCTTGAGGGCTCTCGCCCCGTAGCCCGCGTGGTTAAGGCACTCACGAATGACCGTTTTTCTAAACTCTCTGTTGTGAAGAGACCTGACGGCTCGGTCACAGGGAGCTCTGAAGAGACTCTGGAGCTAATGCTCAACAGTTTCTTCCCTAAATCTCCGACTCAGCAGGGCCCGCCTGACCACACAGTGGGAGGGCAAGGCCTAGCAAAGTCTATAATCACCAAAGACCGCATTATTAGAGCGGCAAGGTCCTTTAACCCGTTCAAGGCGCCTGGGCCCGACGGCATCTACCCAGCGTTCTTGCACGAGGCGGCGAAAAACCACCGCTTTCTGGACCTCCTCTGTCGTCTCCTCCGAGCTTGTGTGGAACTGGGCTATGTACCAGTTGCGTGGAGAGAGGCCCGGGTGGTCTTTATCCCCAAGCCTGGAAAGAGCGATTACCAATCGGTGAAGGCCTTCAGGCCTATCAGCCTCACTTCTTTCTGCCTCAAGCTCCTCGAGAGACTGGTGCTCTGGCGCCTACTTTCAGTCGAGCTGAAGCGCTTCCCACTCTCGCAGAACCAGCACGCCTTCCGCGCGGGCAGGTCTACCGAGAGTGCCCTCCATGTCATTGTTGACTTCCTGGAGAGGGCCGTTCTTGGCAGCGGCTTTGCCCTCTCGCTTTTCTGGACATTGAGGGGGCCTTCGATAACGTCATCTTCGAGGCCTTTTGCAGAGCCCTGGAATCCAGGGCCACGCACCCTCACCTTGTCCGGTGGATCATGTTCATGATCCGGAACCGCACTGTTGTGGCCCACCTGAACGGCAGCTCTCTTTCGGCGCCTGTCCAAAAAGGGGGCCCCCAGGGCGGAGTTCTCACCCCCGTTCTCTGGAACATGGTCATGGATGAGCTGCTTTGCAGTGATCTTCACGACCCCATTCTCAAGGTGGGCTATGCCGATGACGTGACCGCGGTCTGCGCGGGCCCCTCGGTTGACACCATCAGAGATCTTCTGCAGGGCTTTCTGGGACGAGCGGAGCGTTGGGCAAACCAATGTGGCCTCAGACTCTCAGAGTCGAAAACCACAGCGGTCATGTTTACCAACAAACTGCTCTGGACCATTAAGCCCCTCACCCTCTATGGAAAGAACATTTCCATGGAGAAGCAGGTCCGCTGCCTGGGCCTCACTCTGGACCACAGGCTCAACTGGACTCCGCACATTCAAACTAAAGCCAAAAAAGCCCTGGCTGTCCTGGCTCAGATCAGGCGCGCCGTGGGCACCACCTGGGGGCTCACCCCAGGAAGCTGTGGTGGATTTACACTGCAATCATCCGCCCCTCGATCAGTTACGCCAGCCTCGTGTGGGCTAGCGGTCCGGGCGTCAAGAGTAACCTCGACGCTCTCTACAAAATCCAGGGCAGAGCCTGCCGCATGACTATGGGCGCTCCACCCTCTACTCCTTTTGAAGGCATGAATGCCTTCCTCTGCACCCCTCCTCTGGATATTTATATCAAAGGAGAGGCGGCGAAGAGCACCCGGCGTCTTCTGGATGCTGGGGTGGCCTTCAAGAAAGTGCGGGCCTTTAAGAAGCGGTCGCTTATCCCGCACTCTGACCTCTGCCTCAAGGCTTTAGAAGAATGTGGCGGGCTCAACATCCTCACGGACTCGATCCCAGCCACCCTTCTCCTGAGCCAAAGGTATAAGGTCACTATTCAGCCTCGACATGAGGCGAGTGACAGCTGGAGCGATTCTGTAGTCCACTGTTACACTGACGGCTCTATGAAGCATGATCTTTCAGGCTTCGGAGCGTGCGTCTTCTTCAAGGGAGAAGTGGCGTGGAGCTACTCCCAGCACACTGGGCTCAACTCCAGTGTTTTTCTCAGAGCGAGGTGCTTGCCATCAGCTCCTGCGCGGCAGAACTGCGCCGAAGGCAGCTTAGCGGTCGGAAGCTTATTTTTCACTCTGACAGCCAAGCAGCCCTTCGGGCCCTCTGCCGCTGCACCACCAGCTCCAGGTCCGTCCTGGACTGCAACACCCAGCTCAACGGGCTTGCGCTAGGCAACCAGGTAGAGCTCAGATGGATCCCGGGCCACGCCGGTTTCCTCGGCAACGAGCGCGCCGACCTGCTGGCCAAGGCTGGCTCCGCCGGCGCGCTGCTGGGGCCGGGCCCGGGGGCCCCCATCCCCGCCTCGGTGATCAACTCCCGCGTAAAGCGTTGGACTGACTCCGAGCATCTCCGCAGGTGGCACGACACCCGGAATTGTAGGCAATCCCGGGCGGCCGTCCCCTGCCCCTCCCCTCTCCTGCGTAGAGCCCTCCTCAGGCTCAACCGCAGAGACCTCAGAGCAGTTAGCATGGCCCTCTCCGGCCATGGCTGCTTCTCTCGCCACCGCTTCCTTCAGGGCCAAGTACTCGAGGAGCGGTGCCCCTTCTGCCGCTCAGGCAGTGAAAACGCCGAGCATTTTATCTGCCACTGCCCGGTTTTCACCAGGGCCAGGCTCACTCACCTCGGGCCAAACCCGGTTCTCTCCGACGTTTGCAGGCCCGAGAGCATCCCGCTGCTCGCCCGGTACCTTAGGGACACGGGACGAGTCGATTTCTTCCCCACTGTCGGTGAGGAGGACCGCGCTGCAGGCGAGACCGACGGGTCCCCCTGAGCGACTTCACTTCAACGGAAGTCATTGGTCGCCTGGGGCTAGCGGAATGGGCGGTCTCCTCCGCCTCCCCGCTGCATCCGCCGGACGCCCCCTGCAGCTAAGTCAAGACAGGCTGCAAGTCAAAGAAGAATTGTGTCAAGTTTCAAGTCAATGGCCTCACGTGTAGGAAACGTATGGCAGCCGAAAGTTAGTGAATTTTAAAACCCCCCGTTTACACATCAGGCCCAGTTCGGGAAAAAGAGGCAGGCGGAGGTTGGGGTGGCTTCCTCGCTGACAAAAAACAGCCTAACTTAAAAAGTGCACAGCGCTGTTCAGATTTAACTTTGAGACTTGTAATTTTACACGATTGTGTCAAAATAGTTGAAAATTAATTGTGTTAAATTTGAAGAGGACCCGTACAATTGGAGCGACGCTATGAAGGATTTACTGAAAAAATCGCACATTTTGAGCAGTTTTTTGCACTTTTACGTAGGAAGACTCAAATTTAGGAAATTTTAAGGTAGCATGTGACACTTTCCGTAGTGAATTTAGGGTGGGTGCAAAATTTGATGTAGTTTGGTTAAGCGGTTTGGTAGTCCATAGCGAAGTATCAATAATTTGTACACACACACTACACAGACAGAGTTTTGATTTTTATATGTAGATGTTTTGTTATATCGAGTTAATATCGTTCACTATATTAAAATTTACCTTTTCTCTGAATTCATATGACAATTTCGCTTGCAAGCGTCGCTGCTTGGCTACTTCTAGAAGGTCCGCGTTCTGCTGGCACCGCCAACAACACGCTGCCTACCAACGTCGACAAAACATAGAGCCTACTGATTGGCTCTGAGTAGCCTAGCCTTGTCTTTAATCACCACACGGTTCGACTAAGATTAGAGATACGCTTAGCTATACGAAACGTGTTAGGCCTAGTCTAAACTTTATTCTAAAAGCTTAATTCTACGTGTAACTTCAAAAAACGTAACTTTTATAACTTTGGAGTATTCTTTCACTAGGTCTCAATGGCGGCAATAAAGCTCTACAAAGAGATTGTACGCACTCTCATTTCTAAAAAGAGTGCATCTGTATTAAATCAGCAATTAACACACTCTGCTAACCCTATTTCGCCAATTTCGGTATGTTACAGGATTTTTAATCTTATGACGTTATGCTGACGTGTGTAAGACTATAAGAATAAGTTTTATGTCCTGAGGTGTACATTTGTTTTGTATAATGAAATATAAAATAAAATTTAATTTTAGACTAGGCCCTACAAAATATCTTTGAGTCTAGAGTACAAGCCATAGTCAGGAAGGTGTCCAGTGAACGCAGGAACTAATTCTGGGCAAAATTAAGCCTGAACGCCAATGTACGCCAATTTTTTTAGCTTCATTTCAAACATTACGCTGTACGCTGAAGTCCTTTTTCTGTATTTAAAATTGGATTTTACGAAAGAATGGACTACTTTATTGCTCGCAACAATTTGAGAAAAATTGAAAACAGAAACAAATAAAACAATTCTTTTTTCACAAAAGTGCAAAATAACAATCTTTAGAAATAGTTTTCTATTATCTGCTTACTTTTTATTATTCTTTAATTTTTTCAATGGCCATAAATCAGCAAAGACATACAATACAACGCAAATGAGATTGAATATGATTTGTAAAAAAAGTCACAGTGATTGCTTGCTTACATATGCGGACAGTGGTTATGATACCACCAGTAAAATTGGTATGCCGATTTTGTCGTTCTGTTGTATGTGTACACAGATACGCAGATATGCCAGTTTTCTAAAGATCTAGGCCTATATGCTGAAACTGATTCTAACAGCCAAGTGTACATGGGAATATTCCTGCGTACGGACACCTTCCTGACTATGGAGTACAAGTACAAGACAAAAAACAAAGCTTCTTTTAAAATGAAATTTTAGGCCTATCAGTTTTCTTCCAGCGTAACTCCATGCATAAAACAGACTATGGGCATAAGCTAGTCCTACAATATAAATTCATGCAATTTTTTGGCATATAAATTTTTGGTATAATAATTCATGCCAAATTTTTGGCATAGGCCCTACAAATTTTGATATACAAATTCATGCCAACTTTTTGGCATACAAATTTTGGTAAATAAATTCATGCCATGCAGTGCATGAAAATTTAATTATAAGTTATTGTTTTTACATAAAATGAAGGAAAGCTAGTATACCTTAGAAAGTCCGTGATAGCCTAAGCTTTTTGGTTCCTTTAAATTAACAATAGAATGAGATATATATAGATTTTTTGGTAGCAATTGCATAAGTTGAAGCCAAGTAGCCAATATGTCTATATTGTCATTATATCCTTTTGTATGAAATTTATTGTTGCAGGATTTTTAGTCAATTCTACTATCTATGGTACTTTGACAAAGCAGTAAAGCTAATAGTTGTCTATAACTATAGTAGTTAGAAAGGACAATGAAGATGACTCACCTATCTATCATAAATAAATCTCTAATAGATTTTTTAGCTTTTAATTAAATTACCAATAATAGAATAAAGAGCTATATATATACAAAAACCCTGGCAGAGAAAATATAGATTTCTATGAACAAGTTGGCTTTTGTCAACCAAGAGTCGAGCAGTTACTTATTTTTTGGAAATTAATAGTTTAGACTAGCAATAGTCTAAAATTTTGGCTAAAAATTTGAGTACCTAAAATTTTGGGCATTTTCATTGCAAATTTTTGGGTATAGTTTCAATTTTGAGTATTACACTTTTGAGTACATTGATACCTGAAATTTCAAGCTCATTGTCTTATATCTAAAGCTGAGTGGATCAATTGATTGACTGGCCAGGTTTAATGCGTATCTCCTCCTAGATGGCTGCCAACTCAAATGCAGAACTTATATGTATGAATGTAGAATTTTCGTAACCTTTGGCCAGTCTGCCTCTCTAGTAGAAAGGTTGCAGTAGCCTGATGTAAAAATAGCCACCCTAACCTCTGCCCATGGGTTGCTATATATTGGAAGGGTGGGTATATTCAATGCAAATAAAACTCTTGCATGTTAGAGGTTCAATTAAATTTAATGATTCCCCTGGAATGGGAGGTTGGGCTTAGGCTAAGTATACATAGCAGTTGTATCAGTAAGCAGATAGCTAAGGCTGTGCTGAGATTCAATTGGTTTTATTATTGGCACCTTTCCCTGTGTATTAGCTGAATAGTGAAATTATCACCTTAACATTAGAGTCTAGACTAGGCACTGCTAGGGCATGGACAGGATACCAGACATACCATAGTCATAATTAGTGAATTGATCTATATAAATCAATAATAAGACCATAAAATTAATATAGAAAACATCAAAAATCTAAATCTGCCCCCATTTAACTCCCCACTTCTCTGTATATTTGTCACTTTAGCCACCCCTCCTCCTCTCTCCTCAGTCCCTCAATATTTGCCACTTTAAACCCTCTTTCTCTCTCCCTCCTCACAATGGAGTTTTATGGGTTTGCTCACCATCTAAACTTGTGGGCTCTACCAATCATCCTCTCCTTTCATTATTTGACTCCAAACCCCCAAGTTGGCAATGGAAATCCCCAAACACCAAAACCAAAAGCCTAGTCTTGTGCACAGCTTTATATTGATTAATGAAATTGAAAAGCTTGCTGGGGGCATTCTTGTTGTGCTTGCCTCTAGCGCAGATTCTGAATGTCTCTTCACTGTCTTTAGTGCTGAGGGACTCATTGTGACTGAGAAGCTAGAACTTCACAATAGCTTTTGTTCATTGAAGCTAATTTGAACTTGAAGCTCTAAATATGCTTAAGGAATAACGAAATTCTTGAATATTTTGAACAAATATGAATGAAATATAAACTGTATCTCAATTGCATGTTTGATTGCTTTGTTGGCTTTAAAATTTTGGGTCAGTTTCGGGTTTTGAGTTTTGGGTATATATCAAATTTCAATTTCGGGTTTTGGTCAGTAGCAAAAAATCATTTTTGGGCTATCTCTAATCATACATGCCCAACACTTGTCCAACCTATCCAAACTAGACAGGTGAAATAGCTGCTGGCCAAGGTAAGTCGCAAAATCGAAAATGCAAAAAACAAAAATTAGGGGAGGAAAGAAAGGAGAAGAGAAAAGGAAAAGAAAGGAGGGAGAAGAGAAAGAGGGGAAGAGGAGAGAGAAAGAGAAAGAGAAAAAAAAGACAAAAAGGCAAGAAAAGTCATATACAAAGTGAAAATTAAATTGCAATTGGGGGAACTAAGTTGCAATCAGGAGGAACTAAGTTGAAAATCTAGACAAAACTAAATTGCACTGGACAGGTGAAATTTTGAGGTTGGGCATGTATGTCTCTAATTTAGATGCATTGTTTAATACCAAAGTGCTATCTAAGCTGACTAGTGAAGATCTACAAATGCTGCACTGGATTGAGAATGAGTCTGCGCCAAAATTGACTGACTTAAAAAAATTGACTGACTCAACAAAAACTTAATGTGGCAAGGTTCTAACAGTTCTTCAACAAGAAGGGGCTCATTAGGAGTCTAAAGCATATGCCAGGTTGATTCCTGATTGATGGTCTGAGGCTTTTCTATTTCTCTTCAAAAGTAGGATGAAGCATACTACGTGCCAAAGTCTTATCTGTTTTCGTGTGGCATTCAACAGCACTTGCACTGGAACCCATCCATCAATTGCCAGGTGAATATCATTACTAGGTAGTAGAGAATTATTCAAGTGTTGCAACCAAGTTCTTGTCAAACTTATTTGTGATAGAAAAAATAATATTACTCCTTTTATTGTTTTTGTTGTTATGTCATTATCATGTTTACATTCTTTTATATAGCCAAATGCCTATTAATTTTATGGCAACAATATAAATCAGCTAGCAAACAACTGAATTGTTGCCAAGAGGATCATTACTGAAAACCATAGACAAAAGGATATAGTAAATAAAATTAGGCCTAGTGAAATTGTTGCTAAAATGTAAATTTTGCTTTATTATTTTTAAGTTATAATTTTTATTTTGTTTAAAATATTAAACAAAAAATTAAAATAATAAATATTAAAATATTAAAATATTAAAATATTAAAAATTTGTTAGATTTTTGCACAATTTTTTTTGTATAAAAACCTTTCATAGACAACTCTACTCATGAAAACCACATGAATTTTTTAAGAAAAATTTTTGGTATACATTTTAGGGAATTTTTTTGTTTTTTGTATACATTGGCATACATTTAGCTAAAATAAGATTCTTGTTCTGGCATAACTGGCATAATGTTCTGGCACCTATACAATCTGGACCCTAGCCTAGTCATTTTCTTTTTATGTAATACTCTATTAGTATTTAATTAACTTGTGATATTATTGAATTTATGATAAAAAAGAGTTGAAAAAAGCAAGTGCAAATGTACAAAATAGCCTAGGGCCTAGCATCAAAATGTGTGGGGGGGCATAGCCACATTCAACCCATAGTCATGATCATAGCATGCATCCTGCATTATATTGTGTCAGATTTCCACCCTCTTTAGTCCCCCCTCCCCTACCTGCTGTTGCTCTAGAATAGGCTGATATAATGCATGTTCAATGTCTTTTTATGCTAGAATTTTTTATGAAAAGGTCATCTTCTAGACTATGGTTTATAATCTCTATTTTTAGTGGGAGGGCCAAGGTCAGGAATGTATACTAGTGTAAGCCCAAGTGAAAATTGCTTTCCTAGTTCATATATGCTAATATATGCTAATGGACTTTTATCACACAAAATCTTAAATATTTAAAAAAATTAGTAAAAACTGATTAAGTTTTTTAAAGAACCCTAAAGAACTAGTTTATTTTACCTGATCGTGACTATGGCTTTGCTATTTATATTGTTTAAATAATGAAATGTTATTTATAATCTGTTTCTACAAGCTAATATAACAAGAGTTATATTCAAAAAAGTAGTATAGCATACATTAACATATCTTTTTGGAAAAGCATTTTCTATGTGTTATTTGTTATGTTTTTATGCCTTATATCATAAAAGTTATATTAAATATATTTAAAAATTAACATTTAAAAATGAAGTTGGAAGTTGAAGTTGAAGTGAGATTAACCAATTTGCTACAAAAATTTGTATGTCATGCACCAAAGACCCTAATATGTATTATTATATTATGTTATATCATTATACTATATTATCATAATAGAATAATTATAGACTGAATGATAAGAGACACCAAGAATTTTCTGTGGCAAAAGCCACTTTCTTATTATATTGTAGGGTCATTAGGCCTATTTAGCAAAAAATCCTAAGGAAAATTTTAGGATAAATACCAAGCATATTAAGAGCCAAAGACATGCTAAATTAGGCATAAACAGATGCTATGCAGCAGCAGATCTAGGTAGTTACGTCTTTTAGCTAAGGTCATGTTTATTAAATCTTGCTCTTGTATGTTTCAACTTTTTAAAAATATCATTCAGGCTTCTTAAACTAAATAGGTGCAACAATAACAATAGGTGCAACAATAACAATAGGTGCAACAATAACAATAGGTGCAACAATAACAATAGGTGCAACAATAACAATAGGTGCAACAATAACAATAGGTGCAACAATAACAATAGGTGCAACAATAACAATATAAACCATATTAGAAATCCTGCTAAAAATGCAGGATAACATTGACTCTGCTGATAGTTTTTTCTCATAAACTTTTATCCTAATTTACAGCTCTGTTAATGACTTCATTACATTCCATTTTAGACTGTCCAACAAGATCCACTGATTCGTTACATTGCTAATGAGTTCAAGCGGCATCAGGCTACTCAAGAAATTAATTGCAAAGCTCAAAATGAGGCTTCTTATTTAGCTAGCACATATTTGTCCTACCTGACTAGTTGTCAGAAGCATCAGGTTAGTTGAGCTGATTTTCTATTAAACCATAAAAAATGTTTCAATGGGAAGATTCGCTAAACAGAACTCACAATGGCAACTGTTGGAGAGGCGACTGTTGAGTCACGAGTTCATCGCGTGAGTTGCAGAATCGTAGAAAACGATTGCAAAAAAGTTGACCAAAAGTCGCTTTGTTAGCGCTTAACTTTCTACTGACTCAAGTAGACTAAATAGAGTTTTTACAAATGCAAAATGCGATTCTAATTCATAGAGTGACGCAGATGCGCAACTCAAGTGATTCCACAGCGACCATTTTCATCGGGTGAACAGTAAAAGCAAGCCTCTCCATCAAACACAATACTAATTTGTATTTTAGATAGATAGGCAAATTACTTTCAACCTTAAATCCAAATTCAAATCCAATTATATATTAACTATTGCAGTCGCTGATTGACACCTACGGCGCCAAAGGTGAACGCACGACCAAGCAGGCTGCTCGATTAGTTGGTCTAGACGTTCCTGACACACCTGGCCAGTGATTCGCCAGGACTTCTGGTCTATCTTGTTGAAGAAACTGACTTATTACTAAATAATTAGCCTGTTAAAAGTTAGAAGACTGTATTATTTAACCGAAATATCAAATAAAACTGTTAGTATCGATACCGACTGTCATTTTTTGTTTTGTGTTTCAAACTTGACGAATTCTGTTTTCAATTATTCTTAGTCGCATTTCTGTTTACCCAGTTGTTAGCTGAACTTTGCTTTTGTGTGTAACATTGGAAGGTCACCCAGTTGTTAGCTGAACTTTGCTTTTGTGTGTAACATTGGAAGGTCAAAATCTACCCGTGCACTTCCATCTGTCTATTAGTTGATAACAGACTGTGTTACATTGTTCAAGTTGTAACTGGCCCCTTTGTTTACAATTGTTTAAAATAATAGTTTAAGCTAAGATAGGTAGATTCATAGTTAGATGGAAGAATGGATAGATAGATAGATAGATAGATAGATAGATAGATAGATAGATAGATAGATAGATAGACAAATAGATAGATAGATAGATAGATAGATGGATAGACAAATAGATAGATAGATAGACAGATAGATAGACAGTTAGATAGGTAGATAGATAGACAGACAGGTAGATGGATGGATTGATGGAAATAGAGAACTCGTGCTCATTTACGCTAAAAGCTATAGGGCTTAAAGTTCTAATGGGCGCTACTATGAGTAGAAATGCACGCTCAAATCGCTAATTTCTCATTGACCCTACTGAACCTGCAGCCACAGCCATGGACGTTGACAGCCCAGCCTCCGCCTCCGCGTCATCTGCCGCTGCCAGTCGCAAGCGCTTCGAAGTGAAAAAGTGGAACGCCGTAGCGTTGTGGGCCTGGGACATTCAAGTTGACACGTGCGCCATCTGCCGCAACCACATCATGGACCTGTGCATCGAGTGCCAGGCCAACCAGGCCTCAGCTACCAGCGAAGAGTGCACAGTGGCCTGGGGCGTCTGCAATCACGCCTTCCATTTTCATTGCATCTCGCGTTGGCTGAAAACTCGCCAAGTTTGCCCGCTGGACAATCGCGAGTGGGAGTTCCAGAAGTACGGGCACTAGAGTGTCGCGTTGTTGGGGATTAACTGCGATGTTTTTTGGAGGGTTGATTCGCTTAAAAAACCATTTCTTAATTGTTGTTTTATTCAGTAGTCTTGATTTCTTTTCTAAGAAATCCAAGTGTCCCGTATACGTTTACTAAAGTACTCGATAAGTTTGTAAACATAATTCATTTGATAATGTTTAAAAAATAACTTCTTACGCAAGCTTATAATGTTTGTGTAATTGGCAGATTGAATTCGCGTGGTTCTTTTTCTGTTTCAAATTATAAAAGCTTTGACGACTGTTATATATCTTTATAATATGTTTGTTTGTTTACTCATATTGATAGTAATATGGCTTAGAGTTCAGGTATTCCATTGAGTAGATTAGAGATGATTGGATGAGGTATTCGATTCTGAGTAGATTAGAGTTCAGGTATTCCATTGAGTAGATTAGAGATGATTGGATGAGGTATTCGATTCTGAGTAGATTAGAGTTCAGGTATTCCATTGAGTAGATTAGAGATGATTGGATGAGGTATTCGATTCTGAGTAGATTAGAGTTCAGGTATTCGATTCTTAGTAGATTAGAGTTCAGGTGTTCGATTCTGAGTAGATTAGAGTTCAGGTGTTCGATTCTGAGTAGATTAGAGTTCAGGTATTCGATTATGAGTAGATTAGAGTTTAGGTATTCGATTCTGAGTAGATTAGAGTTCAGGTGTTCGATTCTGAGTAGATTAGAGTTCAGGTATTCGATTCTGTGTAGATTAGAGTTCAGTTATTCGATTATGAGTAGATTAGAGTTCAGGTATTCGATTATGAGTAGATTAGAGTTTAGGTATTCGATTCTGAGTAGATTAAAGTTCAGGTATTCGATTCTGAATAGATTTGCGTTCAGGTATTCGATTCTGAGTAGATTAGAGTTCAGGTATTCGATTCTGAGTAGATTAGAGTATTTTCAATTCATTCCGACGTCGATTTCTGCTCTAATCGCCCCAGCTTAGCTGGGAAACCAGTCAGCGAGTTTAATCTCCCCATTTCTATCAGCATGACATTCACCGTAGTAGATCTCAAAGTGACGCTTCTGTCACTAATGGCAACGACAGTTCTAGCAGTCTGCTTAGGCCCAGTGTACGCACTGCACAGGATTCGCAACTCAGAATTGGCATCTAGATTTGCTCGCGGTCGCGTTGAAGAACGTCGCAGGCGTCGACTCCGCGAACTGTGGGTGTCGCGTATGTCGGTATTCGCCGCTGGCGTGTTCGTGTCGGTCGGCCTGATGGACCTGTTCCCCGACGCCTACGGCGATCTCAGCGAAGCAGCTGACGTTTATCGTTGGCGAATGCGAAGGTTTCCGCTGTCTTATTTTTTAATGCTGTGCGGCTTCTTCATGGTGCTAGTGCTGGAGCAGGTTGTGCTCAGCTGCCGAGAGCGTCAGATGTTGAGCCAGTCGGGTCGGTCCCAGAAACGGAGAGATAAGCGAATGAAGGAAAGAGAACCTGCAGCTGTCAACAACTCGGTAGAAACCGACGCCTTGCTTGGCCAGCCAATCAGAACAGGCCGCGCTAATGTACCGGCCGCTCTGATTGGCTACGGCACTTCGCATATGATAGCTAATAGTAGTAGTCAATCAATTTCAGTTGCTAGGCGAGCCAGGTCTCTGTCGGACATCGCCGCGTCCTGGCGTCAGGCCGGGGAGTTCGACGAATTCCCATCGATTGTTGGCATCCGGGCTGAGCCTGTGCTGCCGCCGCCGCCCGCCCCCTGGAGTGCCGGGGCCGGGGCAGCGCGTCGATATGGCGGAGTCGATGATGACAATGATGACGTCATCATATCGACGAGTCAGGCCGAGGCGGCGGCAGCCGTGGCCGAGATTGAAGCCGCTCTGTCCGAGGAGGACACAGCGTCGAGTATGGCGCACGAGTGCGACCACCGAAGTCATAGGGATCATAATAATTTTGTTAGCGGCAGTCAGGTGAGATCATATTGCCTGTGTGTCAGTAGGGAATTTCTCAGATTGCCTGTGTGTCAGTGGGGAATTTCTCAGATTGCCTGTGTGTCAGTGGGGAATTTCTCAGACTACCTGTGTATCAGTGGGAAATTTTTCAGACTGCCTGTGTGTCAGGTAATTTCTCAGACTGCCTGTGTTAAAGGGGAATTTCTCAGACTGCCTGTGTTAAAGGGGAATTTCTCAGACTGCCTGTGTTAAAGGGGAATTTCTCACGTTGCCAAGACCACTAAAGTAGTAAATCGGCCCAGAAGCCAAAGCGACTCATGAGGGCGGCGGTTGATCGAGGTCCGAAAAATGGCTCAAAAGGCTCTAATAGAGTAAGGAGTCTTTCGGGTTTCCATCGCGTGTTGAAAATTTATGCTTTTTCACTGGCGTATTCTGTGAATCGCCATCATTTGTGAATTGGACTGTAAAGTAGCCAGCCTGAACGACTTTCAATATCTAGAAAGAAATCGCTTTTTAACACTTCAACTACTTTTACTTTGACCTGTGGAGCTTTGAATGTTGTAGCATTTTTGTCCTGTTACAAATGGGAATTTGTGGCTGTGTTTTCAAAGTAAATACGAGTCTTCTCGTGTGTCAATGTGTTTTGAAATAATTAGTCTCAATCTGCCTTTAAATGAGTCTCACTGTGTCTCAAAATGAGTCTTAATCTGCCTTCAAATCAGTCTCAATACTACTATACGTGCAGTTTTCCGGGCGTTTTGGAGGTGGGGTGGGTGTCAACCCTCCTCGCCTCTCATTGGCTGGCGACCCGATCACTAGGTGATCGATACGCGTATCGATATCGGCGCTCGGCGCGCGCACAGTGAGACTCATTTCGAGACACAGTGAGACTCATTTCGAGACACAGTGAGACTCATTTCGAGACACAGTGAGACTCATTTAGAGACACAGTGAGACTCATTTAGAGACACAGTGAGACTCATTTAGAGACACAGTGAGAATCATTTCGAGACACAGTGAGACTCATTTAGAGACACAGTGAGACTCATTTAGAGACACAGTGAGACTCATTTAGAGACACAGTGAGAATCATTTCGAGACACAGTGACACTCATTTAGAGACACAGTGAGACTCATTTAGAGACACAGTGAGAATCATTTCAAGACACAGTGAGACTCATTTTGAGACACAGTGAGAATCATTTTGAGACACAGTGAGAATCATTTTGAGACACAGTGAGACTCATTTTGAGACACAGTGAGAATCATTTCGAGACACAGTGAGAATCATTTTGATGCATAGTGAGACTCATTTTGAGACACAGTGAGACTCATTTTGAGACACAGTGAGAATCATTTCGAGACACAGTGAGAATCATTTTGATGCATAGTGAGACTCATTTTGATGCATAGTGAGACTCATTTCAAGACACAGTGAGACTCATTTCAAGACACAGTGAGACTCATATGAAGAAACATTGAGACTACTATACGTGCAGTTTTCCGGGCGTTTTGGAGGTGGGGTGGGTGTCAACCCTCCTCGCCTCTCATTGGCTGGCGACCCGATCACTAGGTGATCGATACGCGTATCGATATCGGCGCTCGGCGCGCGCGCGCCGCAGGCGCGTGGCGCCAAGCGCCGCAGGCGCACCCTCCCGATATGTACCCCGATATGTATGCCCTCCCTCCTGATATGTATGCCCTCCCGAGTCGCAGGCGCCCATGCAGCAGGCGCCCCCCCTCCCCGCCGCACGCGCCCTCCCCCGACATGTATGCCGCAGGCGCCCTCCCCGCCTCAGGCGCCCCTCCCGATATGTATGCGCACTCTCCCTATATGTACACCGATATGTATGCAGCAGGCGCCCCGAGTGTACACTCTCCCGATATGTGTGTACACCGATATGTAGTCATCGATACGGGCCTCTTCCCCTCTCTCACCTACATCTCAACTAGCGAAATCGAACCCAGGTCGCGCCCATACTAGGACACTACACGGTTGTGGGGTATAGGGAGCGAGAAGTTTCAACCCTAACGCTGACGCAGCCCTGTACAGTGAGAGTGTACGGGCAGAGAGGGGTGGGGCGGACAGAGAACCAGCCACTAGGTTGTTATACTGTTGAAGCATAGGGAGCGAGAAGTTTTAACCCCGATGCTGACGCAGCCCTGTACACTGAGCGTGTACGGGCAGAGGGTGGGTGGAAAGAGATGTGAATAACACAGCCTGCTGCAGGAGCCGGATAGAGAGGCGCATGCTAGGACAGAGAGGTAGTGTGAGTCACACACACCCCACAGAGAAAGCCATACAGAGGATAGAGAGCTCCCTCCCCAGTTGCAGGGGACAGAGAGGCAGGCAGGGTATGCAGGGGCATGCGAACCGTCAAGGGGCCACGCGAGGATAGAGTGGAGGAGCAGAGATGTGTTTGGACAGAGAGCCAGCCACGTGTGCGTAGTGTGAGGGAACAGAAACATATGGAGCAGGAGGGAGATAGGAAGCAAACGCGCAGGGTAAGGGAGCCACACAGGACGGTACAGTGAGACACGGGCAGGGGTGGAGCCGTGCGTGGACAGAGCTGAACGGCACGGTCAGCTGCAGGAATAGGATGATAGAGAGGCGCGGAGGGGGACAGAGAGCAGTGTGCAGGGGTAGGCAGCCACGCAGGCTGGGGAACAGAGAGGCGCGTGTCAGCCAGTTGCAGCCCGGGACAGAGAAGTATGAAGGGGGGCCTGGGACAGAGTTCCGAGCAAGGCACAGAGGTAGGGTCTGTTCCGGACTGTTCTGTCCGGCATGTGGAAAAGTATTTGCCCCGCCTTCGCTTACTCATACTGCACACAGACAAAGCTTATCTCTATTAGCAATCTGTTCGTGGTGGTTTAGAAGGATACTGTCTTCCTGTATATAGCTCTCTATCCCTTCATCACTCGTAATAACTTCATAAATGCTCGCTTGACCAATGGCTGGTACTGAACTAATAATTCATACGATACATAATGGTTAATACTTTCTAACTCCGTACAGCTCACAAGTTTCTACTCTCTACCTTATCAGTAACATTAAAATAAAAAGGTAAAATTTGCTGGTTTTGTGCCTTGTTTGCTTACTTTTCTATTAAAATACTTGCGGTTTATAATTGAAAATGTCTGCTTTTTATTCAATTTTATGTGGTTTGAAGGTTTATTTTTGCTAAAATGCCTGGTTTCTTATAAAAATTTCTACTCTCGACAATGATTGTGTCAGCTATTTCATTAAAATAACCTACTTTTGAATAAAACGTTGTATTTAAGCCCCTAGTTTTTTTTTCAAAACATAATGGAAACCCTCACAACGCCCTTGGAACCTCCTCAAGCAGCTTACATAGAGCATGCAGACCCCGAAACCCCCTCTAGTGTGCCCTGATTTCAGCGGTCTGACGGTTAAGATCTGTATTTTTACACTATATTTTCCTTCATGCAGCAATACAGGAGGGTTTGGTAGAGTGAGTCTGGCGGGAGAGGGGCTTGTGGGGTGATGAGGATGCGTACACACAGTTTAGCCTGTTTTAGTCTACCCTTTGGGCTAATATGCTTACTATTATTACTACTATTATACCTACTATGTACATACTATTATACTACCCGCTATTAAACATGTTGCACTAAAACCAACTTTTGAAAATACATAGCGTGTTTTGGTCGATTCTCCCTCACGTCTCTGTCCCTACACATGTGCTCTGCTCGCTTTGGTCTCTGCTTGTGTACCTCTCTGTAACGTCTCTGTATGCTCTGACTGGTTTCTCCGTCCCCGCACGCGCCGCTACTAAAGTTTGCTGTTACCTACCCCTACACACTGCTCTCTGTCTCCCTCCGCGCACACCTCTCTGGCCTTGCATGCAACTTGCATGTCTGCTCCCCTGTCCTGCCCTCGCGTGGCTCCCTGCCTATACATAGCTACAGGACCCTACCTCTGTGCCTTGCTCGGAACTCTGTCCCAGGCCCCCCTTCATACTTCTCTGTCCCGGGCTGCAACTGGCTGACACGCGCCTCTCTGTTCCCCAGCCTGCGTGGCTGCCTACCCCTGCACACTGCTCTCTGTCCCCCTCCGCGCCTCTCTATCATCCTATTCCTGCAGCTGACCGTGCCGTTCAGCTCTGTCCACGCACGGCTCCACCCCTGCCCGTGTCTCACTGTACCGTCCTGTGTGGCTCCCTTACCCTGCGCGTTTGCTTCCTATCTCCCTCCTGCTCCATATGTTTCTGTTCCCTCACACTACGCACACGTGGCTGGCTCTCTGTCCAAACACATCTCTGCTCCTCCACTCTATCCTCGCGTGGCCCCTTGACGGTTCGCATGCCCCTGCATACCCTGCCTGCCTCTCTGTCCCCTGCAACTGGGGAGGGAGCTCTCTATCCTCTGTATGGCTTTCTCTGTGGGGTGTGTGTGACTCACACTACCTCTCTGTCCTAGCATGCGCCTCTCTATCCGGCTCCTGCAGCAGGCTGTGTTATTCACATCTCTTTCCACCCACCCTCTGCCCGTACACGCTCAGTGTACAGGGCTGCGTCAGCATCGGGGTTAAAACTTCTCGCTCCCTATGCTTCAACAGTATAACAACCTAGTGGCTGGTTCTCTGTCCGCCCCACCCCTCTCTGCCCGTACACTCTCACTGTACAGGGCTGCGTCAGCGTTAGGGTTGAAACTTCTCGCTCCCTATACCCCACAACCGTGTAGTGTCCTAGTATGGGCGCGACCTGGGTTCGATTTCGCTAGTTGAGATGTAGGTGAGAGAGGGGAAGAGGCCCGTATCGATGACTACATATCGGTGTACACACATATCGGGAGAGTGTACACTCGGGGCGCCTGCTGCATACATATCGGTGTACATATAGGGAGAGTGCGCATACATATCGGGAGGGGCGCCTGAGGCGGGGAGGGCGCCTGCGGCATACATGTCGGGGGAGGGCGCGTGCGGCGGGGAGGGGGGGCGCCTGCTGCATGGGCGCCTGCGACTCGGGAGGGCATACATATCAGGAGGGAGGGCATACATATCGGGGTACATATCGGGAGGGTGCGCCTGCGGCGCTTGGCGCCACGCGCCTGCGGCGCGCGCGCGCCGAGCGCCGATATCGATACGCGTATCGATCACCTAGTGATCGGGTCGCCAGCCAATGAGAGGCGAGGAGGGTTGACACCCACCCCACCTCCAAAACGCCCGGAAAACTGCACGTATAGTAGTCTCAATGTTTCTTCATATGAGTCTCACTGTGTCTTGAAATGAGTCTCACTGTGTCTTGAAATGAGTCTCACTGTGTCTTGAAATGAGTCTCACTATGCATCAAAATGAGTCTCACTATGCATCAAAATGATTCTCACTGTGTCTCGAAATGATTCTCACTGTGTCTCAAAATGAGTCTCACTGTGTCTCAAAATGAGTCTCACTATGCATCAAAATGATTCTCACTGTGTCTCGAAATGATTCTCACTGTGTCTCAAAATGAGTCTCACTGTGTCTCAAAATGATTCTCACTGTGTCTCAAAATGATTCTCACTGTGTCTCAAAATGAGTCTCACTGTGTCTTGAAATGATTCTCACTGTGTCTCTAAATGAGTCTCACTGTGTCTCTAAATGAGTGTCACTGTGTCTCGAAATGATTCTCACTGTGTCTCTAAATGAGTCTCACTGTGTCTCTAAATGAGTCTCACTGTGTCTCTAAATGAGTCTCACTGTGTCTCGAAATGATTCTCACTGTGTCTCTAAATGAGTCTCACTGTGTCTCTAAATGAGTCTCACTGTGTCTCTAAATGAGTCTCACTGTGTCTCGAAATGAGTCTCACTGTGTCTCGAAATGAGTCTCACTGTGTCTCGAAATGAGTCTCACTGTGTCTCAAAATGAGTCTCACTGTGTCTCTAAATGAGTCTCACTGTGTCTCGAAATGAGTCTCACTGTGTCTCGAAATGAGTCTCACTGTGTCTCGAAATGAGTCTCACTGTGTCTCGAAATGAGTCTCACTGTGTCTCGAAATGAGTCTCACTGTGTCTCGAAATGAGTCTTACTGTGTCTCGAAATGAGTCTCACTGTGTCTCGAAATAGGTCGTGTCCTTAAACAACGAGTCTCAATATCTCCAAGACTGCTCATTATTCTACCTGTAATTATAACCGCTGACAGATTCGCACGGTACTACTTGTGGCCGCAATGTCCGTGCACTCCCTATTCGAGGGTCTGTCACTCGGCCTCATACCAGCCGTAGGCAATGCGGCCAGTTTATTTGCTGCCATACTACTGCACAAGCTAGTAGTAGCATTCAGCATTGGAATGCAGCTGAGCTCATCTGGCCTGTCAGTTTGTACAGTGATCGCCTGCGGCTGCGTGTTTGCTCTGATGAGCCCGGCTGGCTGTGGCCTGGGCATGCTGGTGATTGAGTTTGTCAATCACTCGGCTGCAAAGCTGGTTAGCGGCGTGCTTCAATCCATCACATCCGGCACGTTTCTCTATGTTGCATTCTTTGAAGTGTTGCCGCACGAGTTCAACACTGGCCGGGACCGGCAGGGCAAACTGCTGGCTCTGGTGCTGGGTTTTGCTGCCGTTTGCATCTACGTGTTTATCGACTCGCTGAAGGATGCCGACTAGACAGTAGACAGTCTTACCCTAGTTCTCACCCTTCATGTTCTTAATCAGCTTCCCTGCATCTCATCCTTAGTGTTCTCAATCACCTTCCCTACATCTCACCCTTCGTGTTCTCAATCAGCTTCCCTACATCTCGTCCTTAGTGTTCTCAATCACCTTCCCTACATCTCACCCTTCATGTTCTCAATCACCTTCCCTACATCTCACCCTTCGTGTTCTCAATCAGCTTCCCTACATCTCATCCTTAGTGTTCTCAATCACCTTCCCTACATCTCACCCTTCATGTTCTCAATCACCTTCCCTACTTCTCACCCTTCATGCTCCCTGTCTGTCTCCCCTACAAGTGTTACTTGATTTCCGTCAATAACTTCATTATTTTATTTACGCAGTTGGTAATTTTCGCTGACATTCAAGTGTCATTACAGCTTTGATTTTATATGATTAACGTCTTCCGTGTGCTTATACATGCTACAGAGCTGATTCTACTATGCCATTAGTATTTACATGATTTGCATGATTAGCCACTATTCGCACATCTTTGCATTCGTTTCACGTTCTTAAAGTCTTTCGTATATGCTAGTTATTTAATGTTTATAATGTTTTTACCTTCGTGGAAACAATTCAAGGAGATTTTACAAATGTGCTTCAAGAGTCGTCAAGAGTCAAGGATTGTCTTGGTTGACTTGCATTGCAATGCTGATAATCTAGTGGGAAAAGTGCAATGGACTGCTAACCACTGCATTGGGTTCTTAGCCCACCTAATGTTAAAGTTTGGGTTTAAGACTCTGGCCACATGCGGCCCGCGAAGCCTCTCTATCCGGCCATCGGGTCCTTTGAAACTTCACAATAGCAATCCGGCCCGCTTAAGGCTTGTCTCTTCTCAGCTCTCTTCTCTCCTCTCCTCTCCTCCTCCCTCTACTCTCCACTTCTCTCCTCCTCCCTCTACTCTCCACTTCTCTCCTCTCTTATGTTCTCTCCTCTCCCCTTCCCTTCCCTCTCCTCTCCTCTCCTCTCCTCTCCTCTCCTCTCCTCTCCTCTCCCCTTCCCTTCCCTCTCCTCTCCTCTCCTCTCCTCTCTTCCCTCTCCTCTCCTCTCCTCTCCTCTCCTCTCCTCTCCTCTCCTCTCCTCTCCTCTCCTCTCCTCTCCTCTCCTCTCTCCTCTCCTCTCCTCTTCTCTCCTCTTCCCTCTCCTCTCCTCTCCTCTCCTCTCCTCTCCTCTCCTCTCCTGTCCCCTTCCCTTCCCTCTCCTCTCCTCTCCTCTCCTCTCTTCCCTCTCCTCTCCTCTCCTCTCCTCTCCTCTCCTCTCCTCTCCTCTCCTCTCCTCTCCTCTCCTCTGCTCTCCTCTCTCCTCTCCTCTTCTCTCCTCTTCCCTCTCCTCTCCTCTCCTCTCCTCTCCTCTCCTCTCCTCTCATCTCCTCTCCTCTCCTCTCTCCTCTCCTCTCCTCTCCTCTCCTCTCTTCCCTCTCCTCCTCTTCTCGTCTCCTCTGGCCTCTCTATCCGGCCCTCGGGTCCTTTGAAACCTCACAATAGCAATCCGACCCCGTTCAAGGCTTGTGTCTTCTCAGCTCTCTTCTGTTTGATCTCCTCTGGCTAGATTCTCTATCTGGCCCTGAAAAAATGTTGCCCACCCCAAGTTTAAAAATAGCCTTGTAGATTTTGGTTAGGGTTAGGTTTGGCAGTCAATTGTTGTAGACCCTGCGTCTGGTGCACTTTGTGGTCGGCCTAAGTAACGCCTACCGATTTAAATATTTATACAGTATTACAGTGTACGTATATCACACAGTGATTCGAGGACACCCAAATCGATTTTTTCTGTCTGTACAGTTTATTTTTTTTAATTAAACATCTCTCAGATTGATCATCCGTGCATACCTTTTTCTATGCTTATAAATATTAGTTTTACTACTATTATTCAGAACCTGAGAAATTTTAAAGAGAAAATTCTCGAAGTTGCCTCGGTAAAATGTTTCTTATTTAATTTTAACAAAGTGTTTAATTTTTGTGCTGCTATATTTATTATTGGCTGTATGTTGTCTAATTATAATAGAGCATTATATCGTCTCAAAATTAAACACGAATATGAATAATGATGATTTAAAAATTATTTTATTAAACCTTTTTATTCTGTAGCTACTAAGCAGCTGCGCTATGATTATTAAAATTCTTGCTATTCTCTCGTTGTATTCTAATCCTTTTTGGGTGAAGTAGGGTGAGATTGGGAGAGGTAGGGTGAGATTGGGAGAGGTAGGGTGAGATTGAGAGAGGTAGGGTGAGATTGGAGAGGTAGGGTGAGATTGGGTGAAGTAGGGTGAGATTGGGAGAGGTAGGGTGATATTGGGAGAGGTAGGGTGAGATTGGGAGAGGTAGGGTGAGATTGGAGAGGTAGGGTGATATTGGGAGAGGTAGGGTGAGATTGGGAGAGGTAGGGTGAGATTGGGAGAGGTAGGGTGAGATTGGAGAGGTAGGGTGATGTTAGGAGAGGTAGGGTGAGATTGGAGAGGTAGGGTGAGATTGGGAGAGGTAGGGTGAGATTGGAGAGGTAGGGTGAGATTGGAGAGGTAGGGTGAGATTGGAGAGGTAGGGTGAGATTGGGAGAGGTAGGGTGAGATTAAAGAGTTGTTGGCACTTTTGAATGCAAATCTAGTGTTTTAACCTTGCACTGTACTTTTAGTCAATTAATTAAGCTTTGATGGAATGAAACCTTTCGCTGGAATAACGTTTTTGTGAGGTCAATGTTTGTTCAGGCACGACGCATTAAGTCCACGAGGTTGCCTCAGGTTATCAAGGCTACACTCGAATTATTTTGCGGCTTCTAAGGCGAATTCGAAGCTGTTTACTCTTGGCAAGTTTATTGCAAACACATTTGAAGGTAAAATTTAAAGAAATTGTTTTCTGGTGACGGATCACGTCACTTCCTAACTTGATGTCAGGAATTGCTTAGCTGGCGTGTCAGAAAAGTATGTTGAGGATAACGCTTGTGCTGTGCTCTATTTGCAAGGCCGCTACAATAACAAATTTAAGAACTCTTAGCGACGCGATTCAAAACCGAGAAAGATCCTGTTTCCCTATGCATAGTCACGTGGTCACGGGACTACTGGACCGCCTCTTAAGCGCTTTGATCAGTTCTCAAACGCGGCTGAGCCAATGGCTGAAAACAGAAAAGGGAATCTCAGACTGGCTAAAAGCAACTGGTCAAGACTGCTGCGCTTGCCAGACGCAGCTAAAAATTGCCGAATTCGCGATAGTCCTTTTGCAATCGTCTTGCGAGCGTATTCACAGAAACTGAAAGGTAAGTCGTTTTTTCTTATTTCATGACTGATTTTCAGCAATTGTATTCAGTATTGTTATCAGTGCTGCCTCATATTCTTATCACCCCACCACCCCACATTCTTATCGCGCCACCACCCCACACTTTTATAAACCCACCACCCCACATTCTTATAACCCCACCACCCCACTTTCTTATAACCCCACCACCCCACTTTCTTATCACCCCACCACCCCACTTTCTTATAACCCCACCACCCCACTTTCTTATCACCCCACCACCCCACATTCTTATAACCCCACCACCCCACATTCTAATAAACCCACCACCCCACATTCTTATAACCCCACTATCCCAAATTCTTATAAACCCACCACCGCACATTCTTATCATCCCACCACCCCACATTCTTATAACCCCACCATCCCACACTCTTATAAACCCACCACCCCACACTCTTATCGCCCCACCAACCCACATTCTTATCATCCTATCACCCCACATTCTTATAACCCCACCACCCCACATTCTAATAAACCCACCACCCCACATTCTTATAACCCCACTATCCCAAATTCTTATAAACCCACCACCGCACATTCTTATCATCCCACCACCCCACATTCTTATAACCCCACCATCCCACACTCTTATAAACCCACCACCCCACACTCTTATCGCCCCACCAACCCACGTTCTTATCATCCTATCACCCCACATTCTTATCGTCAGATACACAAGCAGATATACGGCTGATAAATGCGTAGTCGAAAAGATGCATTTATTGAAATGAAAGCCAGGAAACTCCAGTTTCTTGTGAAGATTTACCCGTAAAGATCTAAGCAGAAGACAAGCAGGCTGAAAACTGGCTGAAAAAGGAGTTGCCTAATTCCACTTGGCTTCCTCCTTCCCAGTTCAATAGGGAAGTGTGCATAAAGGAATCGAGATCCGGGGGAAACAATGCAAGCAGGAAATTACAGCTCTCAAAGTCTAATTATTCAGTCATAATTAATTAGAAGACCTTCAATTGCCAGGTTTTTCTCGGCTCGCTTTTCTGCTTTCCTTCCTTTATCTATTTATTAGTCGCTGAAGGCGAATGATAATTAGTAGCCGGCGATCAGGTGCGATTCAACCCTCGAATCCAAAAAATCATGCCCCGATGACTCACGTCAACTTTAGTGATAGAAAAAATTAATAGCATAATAATAATGTAGTTGGTTATGCCTATGCATTCCTAAATGCTGAAATTAACCTTTACACTTTTATACCAACTGACTGACTGACTGACTGCCTGACTGACTGACTGACTGACTGACTGACTGACTGTCGGAAACAACTGTCTAATGGTTTATATCTAGGATTCTTGAATTCTGTTTATGAGTTCGGCTTCATGTCTATGCCACATATTGCAATTTTTTTTGCCGTTTTGTCACGATCAAGTTAGGAGTGCAGGGTTTAGTTATCTCTGCACGTGTAAAACTTAGCTAAATGTCTAGTCAATATAAAAAATACAAGTCAGGAAGTGTCCTGACCTTAACTTTAGAGCATAAGTTCCTTTCAAATAAATAGTATATACATTTTTACCAATAATATACTTTGATAATTCATAAGCCTGCAGCACCCAGCATTCTTATCGCCCCACCACCCCACATTATTAACGCCCACCACCCCACATTCTTATCGCCCCACAACCCCACATTCTTATCGCCCCACCAACCCACATTCTTATCGCCCCACCACCCCACATTCTTATCGCCCCACCAACCCACATTCTTATCGCCCCACCAACCCACATTCTTATCGCCCCACCACCCCACATTCTTATCGCCCCGCCACCCCACATTCTTATCGCCCACCACCCCACATTCTTATCACCCACCACCCCCACCACCCCACATTCTTATAACCCCACCACCCCACATTCTTATCGCCCCACCACCCCACATTCTTATCACCCCACCACCCACATTCTTATCGCCCACCACCCACACTCTTATCGCCCCACCACCCCACACTCTTATCACCCCACCACCCACATTCTTATCGCCCACCACCCCACACTCTTATAACCCCACCACCCCACATTCTTATCGCCCCACCACCCCACACTCTTATCGCCCACCCCGCGGTCACGGACATCTCATTAAAAGAAAGTCTACAGTAAATCTCCTAATTAAGCTGTTCCATATTTCCTCACTTCGCTTCAGATTTAACTACTAATGCAGCCAGCGGTTATCAAGACCGACTGCGATGATAGCTTTTTCAACGCCACGCATCACCCAAGCAGAGCTCTGCTGGCTGTCACAGGCAGTCTGGCAATTCTTCAGGGCATCCTGCTGCTCTGCGGAGTTTGCTGCAACACAATCGGCTACTTGGCTCTGCGATCGAGCCCGCTGTCAGCTGACTTAGCCAGCCAGTTCCGGGCTCTGGTCATTGGCGATCAGTTCTTTCTATTGTTCAACCTGTTGGACACGTTGATTCACCTGGTGGAAAATCTCGGCCCGGTAGAGTCGCCAATACCTCTCCTGATTGCGGCCTGGTCGCATCCCATTGTCTGGGCTTTGCGCACCAGCGTGTTCAGCTTCCACAGCTGGACAATGGCTTTGCTGAGCCTCATCAAGTGCGTTAAAGTGACGCAACCCTGGCGCAGAGGGAATCAGCCTCGGTTGATGCGTCTGCTAACGTCGGCGGCTTTGATCTACAGTTTCTCTAGCAACTGCCCGGCCATAGCGCTGTTCACGAACTTCAGCGTCACCTACATGGCCAGGTGCGACGATGGCTTCAGACTGGCCAGCAAGGCCTACCTAATCAAGGAAACTAACGACAGCACCACCGACCGCTTGGATCTGAAATCGATGGCTTCGCCAATATTCTTAGCCGTGAATGTGACAGCGCTACCAGTGCTGCTCACCCTGGTCTGCAATCTCATCACTCTGTGCCGGCTTCGCGAACGATCTGGCGGTCTGAGAGGGCCCGGCAGCGGCCGGGTGATGCTGGCGCTGCTGCAGCAGAGAAGCGCCCAGGCCACGCGAACTATTCTAATCCGCACTAATACGTTCTTGGCTTTTCAAGCGCCCGTGCTCATTTGGACGCTGATGGACACGTGGTCTGGGCCCAGCTGGAGCCGTCAACCTTTTGCTGCCTGGTGGTAATCAGCAACACGCTCAGTCAGGCCTTCTTCGCCACCAGCTTCTTGGTCTGCGTTCGATGCGACCGCGGCCTTCGGCGTCGTTTCGTCCAGACAGCATCAGCTTGCGTTCCGGCCTCCGCCGTCGCCTGCCTCGACAGAAACAGGCCGGCGCCGAACCAGTTGCCAATGACAACAAACGGTCGCTAGGCGTTGCCTAATGCTCGGCGCAAGGTAAAACACCGAATATTGAAACGTCATGGAAAATAATACAAAAAACAATTTGACGACTTTCATTTTTGTCGGCACGATCGAAAAAGACCTTGGATATTTTTAGCTACTTCTTCGTGCTGCTCTTGGAATTTTGAATTATCTCATTTTTTGCTTTCAGTTAATTGCATAATTATTTTATTACTCTACTTTATGTTATTTATAAAGATTACATTTAACATCGTCTATTACTAAGAAGCGCCCTTGATTGATTTACATATATAGCCAGGATAAATGCTTAATTTGTAAGTCTCATTGATCGGAACTGACATTTACGTTTCTTTCGTTACTCGTTGGACTTTGATGATAATTTAAACTCAAAGTTTGCTTACATCTAGCTATTGCCCTTGCAATGAACATGTAGGAGCGTAAGATATTTAATATCTGAATTTTTATTCATTGTTAATCGTTTAGAAAGATTTGGCCACGCCCTTTCACCTACTCGCTATCCACAGGAATCGCGGCTCCTGTTACAGTTCGCAAACTCTATACGTACACAACTCAAAAAGGAAGTTCGCTGACAAACTATTGAGTTATAACTTATGTAGTATAATGTAGCCAGCGTTTTAATTACAATACATACCTGGCCAACTTGCACAACGGAGCAGGGAACGCAGGAAATGAATAGCTGGCCTTGGACACTCCCTCGAGAGCAAGGTTCATTTCCCTTCTCGAGTCGCAGCAGTTCTCAGCGCGGGACACGCTGACACATTTGTAGGCAGACACCCGTGCATGCAGCTCGCCAAAGATGAAGCCTTGCAGCATCCCTAATATGGTCGGACATCCTTTTTGAAGATATTTTTCAGCGCCAAAGCAGCCGGAGAGTCGATGAGGACAGAGTGCCAGCTAGTTCAGCAGGAACACGTCAGACTCTCTGACCATTTATTCTTGATTGATTTATGCTGATGAAGGTTTGTGAAAATGAGTAAGTCAGGGCCGCTGTACACCCGTGTAAATCGTGCGCAAGCTCCTCTACGAACTGACTAACCGGGAAATGCATACACGAGCTTGCAGCTGAGCACACAAACAAAAGCTTAGTTGAGTATACTCTGCTTGAACATCGGCTTTCGTCGATTTTATACATGCAAACATCCTGATGCCTAAATTGAATTCCTCTGTCCAACCGTTCTAGTACATAGTTTTTTCTCGTTTTTCCCCAGGATCGCGATCGGGAAGTAATAAATTTCTAATACCGGAACATTTTCATTTGATTTCGCGAAGAATGAATGGCCTGATTAAAAAAAAGGTTTTGAGTATACAGCTATCAAACATGTACTATAGAATTTTAAGTAAGAAAAAATATGTGCAAAAAAGTGAATTTAGAACTCATTCAGTGGGCGCGACCCATGCGATGAGTCGCATGGACAAAAAAATGAAACAGGTAGCCAAGCTCGACAAATGAGCTCAAACTTTTGTCGCCACCCTCAATTAAACGTGGCATTCACCGGCTTAGGTGACAGGGACATAGGGACACCCTCCATGAGACAGTGACGCACACCAAGAGACAGGGCGCTTGGTGGGCAAAAAGACCTCCAAAAGACACTAAGTGACAGGGGCACCTTTCAAGAGAGGGGAGTGCTCACCAAGAGATAGGGGTGCCCTCCAAGAGACAGGGGCACCCACCAAGAGACAGGGTGCCCACAAGAGACAGGGGCACCCACCAGAGACAGGGGCCCTCCAAGAGACAGGGGCACCCACCAAGAGACAGGGGCGCCCACCAAGAGACAGGGGTGCCCACCAAGAGACAGGGGTGCCCTCCAAGAGACAGGGGCACCCACCAAGAGGACAGGGGCGCCCACAAAGACAGGGGTGCCCACCAAGAGACAGGGAGCCCACCAAGAGACAGGGGCGCCCACCAAAGACAGGGGAGCCCACCAAGAGACAGGGGAGCCCTCCAAGAGACAGGTGGCGCCCACCAAGAGACAGGGGTGCCCACCAAGAGACAGGGAGCCCACCAAGAGACAGGGTGTGCCCACCAAGAGACAGGGGTGCCCACCAAGAGACAGTGCCCACCAAGAGACAGGGTGCCCACCAAGAGACAGTGGCCCCACCAAGAGACAGTGGCACCCACCAAGAGACAGTGGCACCCACCAAAAGACAGTGGCACCCACCAAGAGACAGTGGCGCTTACCAAGCCAGCAACATCGGCGCCTTTAGAGTTTCGGCCCCTTCCAGTAAACATTCCTGGGACGAAACTCAACTGATATCTTCACTAGAGCGTCATAAAGGTTTTAAGAAGGCTTCTAAAGTGGAACAGTAATTATCTTTATTACCTTGTGTCTTCAGTTCATAAAAGCTGAAACTTTCTGGGTACGCGTAAAGCCATGCAACTTCAAAAGCATCGTTGAGTGACGAAATCTTTGCGTGAATTAGTCTCACACTGCTCAGTGCCGAGCGAGCAACGCTAATTACTGCTTAAAACCCAAACGATTTTCTTAGTTCAAAGCAATTCAGCTTGCATTCTAGACTTTTTATAGGCGTTCCATGAGACACAACGAGGTCGTAAATGGATTTCGACTTTGTAATTGTTCGCTATATAAAAAGTACTTAAAAGCTGAATATGACTAGAGGATTAGAGAGGATTATAGATCAATATCTTAATGTACTTTGCGTTAGCGAGGTCACCCACTGACATCATCAAAGCTAAAAATAAATCGATAAATAATCAAGAAGATCCCAAAAGCGTACAATTTCTTTTCAGCAAATGTTGTAGTATAGTAGCCGTGGCTAAATACCATTCACCCTTGAAGTTCAAGTGACGGCGGGCAGTTCTACTTGAAGCAAATATATGTAAAAAATATCGCTAAACAGCACAGAAACAGGCAGAGTACATATTTAGCCAAACCAACACTTGACGGTAAGAAAATTTAAACAAATAAACTCATCCATCTATCGCAGAAATGTTTAGCTATTGGGCGCTTATATAAAATGAAAACAAAAGTGTAACTTTATTAACAGAATATACATAATGTATTAGTAGATAATATTATGCAAAGTCTCCAGCAGCATAAAGTGCTTTCTTTAGCCGACTATTTTGTACACATTTTTACACCTGTATTTATGCGGGAACTGACTAATTAGGAAGCAGCCGCGATCACGGGAAAGACAGAATATTTGTGTTGAATTTTTCAAATCGAACGCGTACTCAAAACAAAATAAAAAAACAAAATTCCAAGCAATCTTCTCTCTAATTGAGCTTTGAGAACTATACTCATAGGTTGCGTGCAAATATTGACTTGTTGACTTGAGACATCGGAGCATCTTAATGCAATATGCTTTACTTGATAAACGAAACAATCATGCATTGCTTGGCACCACAGTAAGTACATTTAATGTTTGGTACATATTGTAGGAACAGGAATATGAGATCATCTCTCGCACGATATTAAGCGTTTGAAAGAATCTATTTTTCTTATTCCTGCCTTTATTGCTACAGATTTTCTATAGAATAAATCAAACTTTTTAACTCCCACTGACGACAATTGTTTCAAAAACTTCGTTGATTATAACCTTTCTTTGATAGGTAATATTTTAAATATAGCAATTATTTGGGCAATTAGAAATACTAAACTAAGTACGCTACTAGTAGTAATACTACTGGCGCACTTGGTAGAGGTGCAGTGGGTTTGATATACTGCCTGCTATTAGGGGAGAGAGAAAGCAACAATAGTAAGGACTGAGTATAGGGATCAACGCTTTTTGAAAGACTTCCATTGTTTCTTCATTTTTTATGGAATTTTCCATAATTCCATGGGATAACGCTTTCACCTCTTAGGAAAGTTAATTTTTTTGACCAACCTGCCCAACACTGTAAACCGTATATGAATTCAGAAATACTGTCAATAGACAATAATACTATTCATGATCGCAATCTTGTACTGTTAGTAGACTAAGCTGGAAATATACGCCTTTTCTTCAAGCCGGCCCGTCGTGCCGGTGCTCGGATTTCAATCGGACAAATTCGGCCGCCACTTCGTCGTTGGGTCGCTGCGACAGAATCCTGAGCACCGTCCAGCCGATCTCGTTGATGTGCAGCTTCCGGCCCAGGCCGCACCAGCAGGAGCAGCTGCCCTGCTCGATAATGTCGCGAATCTGCAGCACCGTGACGCCGATCAGGTGGTCCTCGCGGGCGAAGCAATAGTCTTTGCAGCTCAGCTGCAGCTCGTAGGCTTCTGGCTCCTCCGCTGAACCAATCAGGCTGGGCGGATGTGCGATGGTGAAAAATACAGTGTATAGTGATAATAGTAGCGACAGGCACAAGTCAGAAGAGTGACACACCTGAGACAGTCGGGAATGACACAAGTCAGGATAATGACACACCTGAGACAGTCAGGACTGTCACAAGTCAGAAGAATGACACACCTGAGACAGTCGGGACTGTCACAAGTCAGAAGAATGACACACCTGAGACAGTCGGGACTGTCACAAGTCAGAAGAATGACACACCTGAGACAGTCGGGACTGTCACAAGTCAGAAGAATGACACACTTGAGACAGTCAGGACTGTCACAAGTCAGAAGAATGACACACCTGGGACAGTCGGGACTGTCACAAGTCAGAAGAATGACACACTTGAGACAGACAGGACTGTCAAAAGTCAGAAGAGTGACACATCTGAGACAGTCGAGACTGTCACAAGTCAGAAGAATGACACACCTGAGACAGTCAGGACTGTCACAAGTCAGAAGAATGACACACTTGAGACAGTCAGGACTGTCACAAGTCAGAAGAATGACACACCTGGGACAGTCGGGACTGTCACAAGTCAGAAGAATGACACACTTGAGACAGACAGGACTGTCAAAAGTCAGAAGAGTGACACATCTGAGACAGTCGAGACTGTCACAAGTCAGAAGAATGACACACCTGAGACAGTCAGGACTGTCACAAGTCAGAAGAATGACACACCTGGGACAGTCGGGACTGTCACAAGTCAGAAGAATGACACACTTGAGACAGACAGAACAGTCACTACACGAAATGACTGGCATTTCAAACTCACAAGCTAAACGATTCGTTGTACTTTGGCGACGTTGTGCCGCTCTTGGATTTAGTTGCAAACTTTCGCTTCTTGCCAGTCAATTTCGGCCCGATCAGATTGACTTCAACGAACGGACGAAACATTGATACGTTTTTCCATTTCAGTTTGCTGGCCAGAATAATTTTCACATTCACTTTCACGTCTCCAGTGCCGGGATGGCGGAACAGATCGATTTGAACGGACACTTCGCCAACCTGGTCTTCGGTTGCAGGTTTGTCTGCAATAATCATATTCGAACATATCTTTGGTTTGTATTGTCGCTTTCCTGGGTACTTAGGTCTTAAACAAATGTGGCTTTGCTGTATCAATACTAGTCCCAAGTCTGAGAGAAAGAGTGATTCTTTTAATTACAAAATGCGACTAACCTTGACAGTTTTGCGTAGCAACGAAAGTTTTAATCAACGAGTCGGTCGACTGCGAATACAACGACAGAGCGTGTCGCAGCGACTGCAACTCGGTGCTCTTCTCCAAATAGGCCATCTTCAGGCCGTTGCCGCCGGCGTGAAAATACTGCGAATGGTTTCCAGGGCGATGAGAATGACGCCGCACTGTCTGGGCGTCATTGTCTTGGCCTCGGTGTCTTTCGACAGGGTGTCCTTTGAAGAAGGTTTTTATAAAGAGATTTTCCGTGTTTAAGAAGAATCTTCACAATCAAACTAAGTAACCGTTAAAACCATACCTGCAACAGGTGCGAAACATTGGATATATTCGGCACACTGACATTCGAGGAAATGTTGGAGATGTTGCTTAGCAGGCCGTGGCTCACGCCGGACACTGACGCTTTTGACGAAATTGACAGCGTTGAAAACAGCTGTAAATTTAACAGAAAATACTTGAGATGAAAATTGAAATTAATTTAGTACTCAGGAGTTTGAAAACTGAGCAGAATTTTTGTCAGCGCTGGGGTGGGACGATGTCGCTTATAATCTTTCAAAGAATATTTATGAATACTAAACATTAATGAATCACATTACGCTCGTAAATACCTGTCTCGGATCGCTCACAGGCGGTAGCACGACTCGTTTCTCAAGATTGCTGATAGTTAATCGCCAGACCTCTCTAAGCAGCCTCTTCAAGATGGCTTTCTCACACTCGGAGGCGAATAGCGACAGCTCGGCGTCTAGTAGCTCCATCAACGGTCTCAGCACAGCGTCAGCCTCCTCCGCTTGAGCAGCGGCAGTTGCGGCAGCTGCCGCCGATGTTGTGGCACCGAAGGCTGCGGACCCTGCAAAGAGAATCGAGTGTGCAGTAGACGTCTGTTGAGTTGATGTTTAACAGATTGGAGACAACCAAACTACTTGTACGAGCGTAGAAGGGCGCAACACACACCCTCAATTACCCTCAACTAATGCTGGCACCAGTTTTACAGCTGAGTGAACTGAAGCAACGCTAAATTCAACAGTTAAAAGCTAGCAAGCAATCGCTCGCATTTACCTTGACAACTCGATGCAGCAATCTGCCAACCTCGTTAACCACTTCCACAATGGCCGCCTCCTGGGAAGCCACAAACCGGGCTGCAAGATTATCCAAAGCTGCATTCAATTCGTCCTGCAGATTCTGCAGATAGTCTTGCGTCTCCTGCTGCATCGCTGTACCGCCCATTGCTTCGTACAGCTTCTCAAGTTGTACTCTGGCCTGCTGGATGTTGTTCATAAGTACGCACGCCTTCTGCGGCTTGTCAGTAAAACTTCCGTAGTCTTTAGCAACAATATCGGCGTACGCGAATAGCACCTTGGCTACTGTGCGGCTAAACCGACTTAGGAACGTGGCTTCAACCTCGGGGTCTGGACATTCCAACTTTTTGACAACATCTAAACACTGGTTGAGATGAGTGAAGATGTCAACTACGGAGGTGCTGAACAGGCCGTGTTCAGAGGACTTCTGGAAATTGTCCTTCCTGTCCCGGGCATAGGCGCTATGCAGATACTCCATGGAGACTTCGTCATTTTCACTGAGCCAACGGAGTACAAACTGTTCGAACCAGCGTGGATAGTCCGGCACTGAGCCTTTGTGCGCCGGCGCATCCGCGACGTACTGTTGTAAAACCACTTGATCTGTTTGGTGTTGAGAGATCGGCCAAAGCAGCCTTAAGCTTCGCAAAACTTTGAAATGATTCAGCAAACAAAATTTTTATTTAGCTGTGTCAATTTTGAATTCAAGTTTTTCGAGATGTCCTGCTGCGATCTTTACAATCTATAATGTTGTCTAACAACATAAAACTACTTTTTAACACATGAAGCGGGAGAAATTCTTTACAAACTCTTTTCTCGCTACTCATCAGTAAGCGACTTGAATAAACTACTAGATTTAAATCTGGATTTTGGCCTATATTATGATATGGACAGTTTCTGATGAACAATGCGTATCATTGAGTTTAGCCAAGGTCAGGTCACTGCATTCAGTGAATCAGAACATTGTCTGTGCCAACAACCCGATTTTGTACAAAGCTTTCTAAGAAACATACAAATCCCTTTGGTTATTTCCAAGCTGATTGAGCAAACAATACAGTTTTTAGACTTAAAGGTCTTCACAACATGGGTGCCTGAAATAAAACTTTGACCACTCACCTTAAACAGCAGATTCATATAGTCGGACATTTTCACGGTTGGCTTCTCGCTATGCTCCTGCAGTTGCCAGTTGAACATCCTGACTAAAGTGCTCCACATCGATGACGCACTCAACTGTCCAATGTTTGACATCCAGCTGCAGAGATGACAGCACAGGCCGTGTAATTGACTCGATCCTCTCGATCACCGACACCATCAGTTCAACTAGGCGATGCCAAAACTCCAGACGTCTGGCGACTGGCGATCGACGTCGTTTGACTGCAGTTCGTTGCAGTTGTCGAACAGGAACTGATAAGTTGTCTTCATGCAGTTAAGGGCGCATTCCTTCAGCACGGTGGCAGCACGTGGAGCACTGCTGAGATTCTGGACCTGCGGAGAGAAATGATATCATATTCGCCACGATATTCGCACTGAGGACTTTGCGGCCACCCTGACAAAAACGCCCTCAGTGACATCGGCTCAAAACCAGAGCTGAGGGCAATTCTGCCCATTCCGCTCATACACACGAGGTTTGGGGGGGGGTTGTCCTCAATGGCTGCGAATTTGGGCTGCGCACGGAATCGAACCCGGGGTCATAGGGTGAGAGTCAAATGCATCTACCGCGAGAGTTGCTTCTG
>NIVC01003753.1:0-78841 GCA_002269645.1 Macrostomum lignano
CAACAGTGTCTAACAGGATTGCACCAGTGTCTAACAGTGTTTCAACCAGTGTCTAACAGGTTGCACCAGTGTCTAAATGTTGCAACCAGTGTCTAACAGGTTGCACCCATATGTCTAACAGGTTGCACCCAGTGTCTAACAGGTTGCACCCAGTGTCTAACAGGTTGCACCCAGTGTCTAACAGGTTGCACCCAGTGTCTAACAGGTTGCACCCAGTGTCCAGCCAACTTCAGTTAATGAATGCAGCCCTCCTCTCCTGGAACTCGTGTCAATCATTCTGAATAGCAGATATCGGAGCAGCAAAATTTCTTATTTAGTAGCAGGCAATCAGCCTCGAAGTTCTCCTAAAATTGTGCCGTAGCAACAGATAATTGATAATGTACCTGATATGCCTTATCCAACTGGTTCAGCTGAATGTTTCGCTGCTTGAGTGCCTGCCTCAATTACCAGATTTTTACATGAATCTGGAAAAAGGCACTAAAAGTATATGGGATATATGATGAAGCCAATCTTCAGCTTCCCGAAAACATCGTCAGTTCAAAACAATTCTCTTGACAAGATGAGGTAAAAATCAGCTTAAAATATTAAATTTAAGCTACGACTTGCAGAAGCTACCGATATGTTGCGTTATTAATGATATGCATAATGCATATGCATGTTGCGTTATTAATGATATGCATAATGCAAATCATTAAAGCATTTTAATTTGTGAGTTACTTGTGTGGGCACCGCTGTCTCTTGTTGAGCGTCCCTGTCTTCCGGTGGATGCCCCTGTCTCCCGGTGAATACCCCTGTCTCCCGGTGAATACCCCTGTCTCTGGTGGGCGCCCCTGTCTCCCGGTGGGCGCCCATGTCTCTCGGTGGGCGCCCCTGTCTCTTGGTTGGCGCCCCTGTCTCCCTGTGGGCGCCCATGTCTCTCGGTGGGCGCCCCTGTCTCTTGGTTGGCGCCCCTGTCTCCCGGTGGGCGCCCCTGTCTCTCGTTGGTGCCCCTGTCTCTCCGGTGGGCGCCCCTGTCTTGTGATTGGAGCCCCTGTCTCCCGGTGGCGCCCCTGTCTTGTGATTGGAGCCCATGTCTCTCGGTGGGCGCCCCTGTCTCTTGGTTGGCGCCCCTGTCTCCCGGTGGGCGCCCCTGTCTCTCGGTTGGTGCCCCTGTCTCTCCCGGTGGGCGCCCCTGTCTTGTGATTGGAGCCCCTGTCTCCCTGTGGGCGCCCCTCTCTCCCGGTGGGCACCCCAGTCTCCCGGTGGGCGCCCCTGTCTCTCAGTGGGCGCCCCTGTCTCTTGGTTGGCGCCCATGTCTCCCCGTGGGCGCCCCTGTCTCTTGGTGTCTCTTTACCTCTTGCCGTCCAACTCCAACTCCGAGACTGAGCTGACCCGGTAGAGAACCGGAGAGGCCCAAACGCAAACTGAGAAACTACGGAGATTGCCTGGCTCTCCAAACTTATTTTATCGCGAGAGGAATTCGAAGATCAGTCGGGATCGGATTTCCCAGCCATCAAACTCACGGGTTTAATCAGTTCAACTCCTCCGGGCACGGAAAATCAATCGCAAATGCAAATCTTCAGCAGCCAATTAGTTTTTTATTATTATTCTGAAGCTTCCACAGAAGCAGAAATCAGTGAAGCAAGTCGTAACTGCGCGTGAGCTGTCCCCCACTCTTCTTTTGTTGGTGCAACAAACAGCCCCACGCACCATGGGGGCCGCCGGGCAGAGGAAGGACGAAGGGAACACCCCCCCCCCTCTCTAGGGCGAAGCGAACCTGTCTCCCATTGGCAGTAGAGGGAATTTAGTGGGAGAAAAAGAGAGGAGAGGAAGTCAAAGTAGAGAGGGAGGGGGTAGGGGTAGTAGGAAGAGGCAGGCTCCGAGACTGCGGGCTAAGATTGAAAAAATTGGGGTAGAATTCACCCAAATCCCCTGCCGGAAAGCCGCGGGATCCCACCAAAAATATTCCTAGCGTCGAGGTCAGCAAAAGCAAAATATAATACTTTTTACTCTACTCCGGTTCCAAGCCTTGCCTTTCGCACTTCGGGAAGCAGCTCATTTTTCTATTTTATTAGCTGATTCAGTCACTGAGGGCTGAGAGTCCTGCGTATAGCATTGGGCCCTCCGGGTTGGAAACTAGCGGAACATTGGGACAGACAGACAGACAGACAGACAGACAGACAGACAGACAGACAGACAGACAGACAGACAGACAGACAGACAGACAGACAGACAGACAGACAGACAGACAGACAGACAGACAGACAGATAGACAGACAGACAGACAGATTGCCAGCCGTTTACCCGCATCATCAATCTGCCGCGGCGGCATTTCATGCGCCAATAAGCTCGCCCATCAATCCGCCGCCCTGGGCGTCAAGGGAATTATCGAAGGCGACTCATATACAATCTCCAGCCTCTAGCTGTAGATGATGATAAAGTATCGAGGTGTCGTTTGAGCACTGCTTCCATACTCTTATATCCAATGCTTCAAAAATGGAATTGCTTTGTCGATCAGACACGCATGCAAAAACAGATACAAAAATAATGATGAGAAAAAATACCATGCAAGGACAGGATGGCAGCTACAGATGAGGAATCCGCGCTGCATCTTGAGCAAGACTAAGCATTGATTCGCCCAATCCTCTTTGCTCCCAACCATCCCCTTTGTTCAATTCGATTCGATATTGTTAGGTGTTGTCAAAGGCGGAAATTCTGTGCTGGCGTTGTGATTATTGACAGAGAAGACGCAACAAAAAGGAGAGGAAAGCTCCAAGCGCAAGTCACTACTGACTGTCTAAGTAGTAGAAATTCTGAAGATTTAGAATTTTAATTTAAAGTTGACTTTGTAAATTGCACAATGAAAAGGGGTCTTAAAAATGTTTAATTAAACATTTAATTAAACATTTAATTCTTCCTTCCTTCTACTTGTCAGTAGCAAAACTAGAGTTAAGAATCTGTTTTATGCTGAGGCGCGGGCAAAAGTTTCGCCATGTTGGATAATACATTTTGATACGAGCGGCTATTAATAGCCCCTGACTCCGGTGTTGCGCACTCGGGAACTGTAGAACTTTATTGCAAAGACACGGTGGACGAAAATTAAGCTAAAAATGAACTCAGTTTTTTCACTTGGTTTGCTTTTCTAACTCTCTGCAGTGCTGGCCGGGTACAAGAGAATCAGAGAACTCTAACTCTAACAGAGGGTTTTGTTTGTGACAGCTGACAAGGAGACCTGTAAAGCGGGACTCTGGAGCGCCTGTCACACGCTGGATCGGCCTTTAAAGTCAGGCAGGCAGGCAGGTAGGCAGGTAGGCAGACAGACAGACAGACAGACAGACAGACAGACAGACAGACAGACAGACAGACAGACAGACAGACAGACAGACAGACAGACAGACAGACAGACACAGACAAGACAGCCAAGACAGACACAGACAAGACAGCCAAGGCAGACACAGACAAGACAGCCAAGTAAGACACAGACAAGACAGCCAAGGCAGACACAGACAAGACAGCCAAGTAAGACAGACAAGACAGCCAAGACAGACACAGACAAGACAGCCAAGACAGACACAGACAAGACAGCCAAGACAGACAGCCAAGACAGACAGACAGACAGACAGACAGACAGACAGACAGACAGACAGACAGACAGACAGACAGAGACAGACAAGACAGACAGACAGACAGACAGACAGTCCGACAGGACAGACAGACAGACAGACAGACAGACAGACAGACAGACAGACAGTCCGACAGGACAGACAGACAGACAGAGACAGACAGATATATTTTAATCCTTTGTGTTGAAAAGGTGTATCATTTGATGCAACGTTCCCTATCCAGATATCTAGCTTGATGTGTCCCTGGTTGGGAGAGAGGCCGCTTGAGACGAGTGTAGCTATTGGCAACGATGCAAGAGAATAGGGGCTTGGATCGAGAGAGAGAGAAGAGAAAACGTGAACGCAGTCGTGAATCAGACTTCTATTTTTAACAAGGCGTACAGTCTATAGCTAGAACGTACGGTCACGCGGGCTGTGGCTGATTCTCTCTGTTCTCTTGTGACCTCAGAAGCTAAAAATAGAACACCACCCCTCTCAGTTCGTTCTGCACACTTGTATATAGAAAGGGCGCGCCCGCCGGGGAAGGCTGACGAAAATTTAGCCCTACAGTCGATGCCAAAGCAATCCAGGCTGCATCAGCAAAGCAACCAGCTGCCGGTAGCAAAGCAGCAATCAGAAACCAATAGTAGTCCACTAATAAGGACGCCGCCATTCTATCACAGTCGAGCCAACTTTCCGGCATCACCGTGAGCTCCAGCGATCAGTCAGTAGTCACAGTGGATTTCTTCGCCAGCCGACAATTGTCAATCAGCGATCTACTATTGCCAGAATGCCAACCGGACCTAAACTTGATGGATCTGCTGGACGTTGCAAGCCAATCACCTCGCCGCTGCTTGTCTCCAGCGCCTGGATTTGTTAGCAAGCGCAAGCAGGCGCATACCATCGTTGCCGAGTCCATCAAGAACGACGACGACGCCAGCAAGCCGTCGCTGGTCGAACCGAACGAGTTCAAACCGGAGCTTGAAGTGCCCTACCAGCAGTACAATCTGCTAGAGTCGCTTGACAGCCTGCTAGTGAGCCGGCAGAACTCAGGCGTATTTCTCAAAGACCCGGACGTCTGCCTGATGGACTGGTCGACAATCGCGCCGGCTCCCGCGGTGCAGGAAGCGGCCACCGAGCAGCAGCAGCACCCGGCGCTGCAGGAGCTGTACAGCAGCTTCCAAACTCGAGGCACCGATGCCGTCGCCGACCCCTCGGCCGCCGCCAGTGGCATCTCCATCATCCCGCTGACGCCTGACCAGGTCAGCCACCTGACGGCCGCCGCCAGCCCCTGCGGCTCCGACGGATGCCTCCAAATAGTTACCAGCCCGGCTACCATGGAAACCGCAGCAACAATCGCTTCGAACGGAGGTCAACAGCCAAAGTCTAAACAGCAGACCGCCAGGCGGCGGCCGCGACAACAGCAGCGGCGATGCGTTGCCGACGCCTCCGACGCATCAGACGAGGACGACGTCGACGACAGCGTCGCTTCGCTTCGCGGCGTTTCTCGCGGCGGAGTTAACGACGGCGACGCCGCCGACCCAGACTATCGGCGCCGGCGCGAGCGAAACAACGTGGCCGTCAGGAAGAGCCGAGCCAAGACGCGGGCTCGCGAGCAGGCCGTCGACCAGACCCTCGGCCGGCTGCGGCTAACCAACGATGAGCTGCGCAAGAAGGTCGAGTCGGTGGTGCGCGAGCTGAAGTTTCTCAAATCGTTGATGAACAAGACTCGAATGCCGCTGCCGGCCGAGCTGCTGGGCGCGCTGCGCAACTATCCCAACTATTTTGAGCCAGTCGAGTGAACCTCTTAGTTGACAAAAATTCATCCTCTTAGTGAAAACCCCAATTAACAGACACAAGGCGCAAAGTCAACAATGCACTACCCGTGAAGCTTACTAATCATAACTTGCTGCACCGTCATAAAAGCTATGAAAACTGACTTGATAATTTTATATTTTTACACAATATTCTGCGTTACTATATAGTTCTGTCTCGCATTATTTTAATCAATTTATAGCCGCGATTATTATGTGTCGTTTTGCTTAAAGTAGAGAAAATACACTGATACTTATTTTTTATTGCAAGATTATATACTATTGCATGCCAGCATTTGATGTTGTAAATAAAAAAAACATTTCACTCTTCAACCCCTCGTCTTATTGATTTCCAGTATCAGCAGCTGATCATCTGAGATCAATCGATTAAGTCCGGAGCTTTACATTAAGTTAGCATCAACTCCTTTTTAAATGCGAGTCAGGGACGGAGCCAGGATTTTAGGTCGCCAAGTATCAAGGGGCTTTAGCACCAAGGGACGCCAGCACCAAGGGGCTTTAGCACCAAGGGACGCCAGCACCAAGGGGCTTTAGCACCAAGGGACGCCAGCACCAAGGGGCTTTAGCACCAAGGGCTTTAGCACCAAGGGGCTTTATCACCAAGGGGCTTTAGCACCAAGGGGCTTTATCACCAAGGGCTTTAGCACCAATGGCTTTATCACCAAGGGGCTTTAGCACCAAGGGACGCCAGCACCAAGGGGCTTTAGCACCAAGGGACGCCAGCACCAAGGGGCTTTAGCACCAAGGGACGCCAGCACCAAGGGGCTTTAGCACCAAGGGACGCCAGCACCAAGGGGCTTTATCACCAAGGGGCTTTAGCACCAAGGGGCTTTATCACCAAGGGCTTTAGCACCAATGGCTTTATCACCAAGGGGCTTTAGCACCAAGGGACGCCAGCACCAAGGGGCTTTAGCACCAAGGGACGCCAGCACCAAGGGGCTTTAGCACCAAGGGACGCCAGCACCAAGGGGCTTTATCACCAAGGGGCTTTAGCACCAAGGGGCTTTATCACCAAGGGCTTTAGCACCAATGGCTTTATCACCAAGGGGCTTTATCACCGGGATAGCGACGTTTGCCTGCGGGACGTTTGCCAGCCGAAGTTTGCCTGCCGGACGTTTGCCTGCCGGACGTTTGCCAGCCGACGTTTGCCTGCCGGAAGTTTGCCAGCCAAAATTTGCTAGCCAATATAAAGCCAGTCAGTGAAAAAATTGATGCTGAAATATTTGCAGTTTAGCGGTTTGACAAAAACCGTTTTTACTCCAACTTTTTGACGGTTATTCGCATGTATACAAGTTTGAAAGCAAAATATATAAATTATGCAGTTCATCAGTCTAACGTCAAATATCTAGTTTAACAACGATTTTGGCACAACATATCAAAAGATGAACATTGGGTTTGCCTCGTATGAAAGCAATAACAATTGTTGTGCTGAAAAGATGAAAACTTCCTATCTCCCTATGGCCTTCAAAACATTTTTCATAGATTTCGAGTGCTGCGTACTTCTACTTTAGTAGTCCTTGGCGTGACTAAGCTTTGCATACGTAGTGTCTAGCGCTTGCTATCCTACTAGCTTGCTACTGGCGGCTTGTCTGGCTATTCAGCTATATAGCTGGCAAACGTCGGCTGGCAAATGTCGGCTGGCAAACGTCGGCTGGCAAACGTCGGCTGGCAAACGTCCCGCAGGCAAACGTCCGGCAGGCAAACTTCGGCTGGCAAACGTCCCACTGGCAAACGTCGGCTGGCAAATGTCGGCTGGCAAACGTCCCGCAGGCAAACGTCGGCTGGCAAACGTCCCGCAGGCAAACGTCGGCTGGCAAACGTCCCGCAGGCAAACGTCGTAGACCCTTTATCACCAAGGGGCTTTAGCACCAAGGGGCTTTAGCACCAAGGGGCTTTAGCACCAAGGGCTTTAGCACCAAGGGCTTTAGCACCAAGGGCTTTAGCACCAAGGGGCTTTAGCACCAAGGGACGCCAGCACCAAGGGGCTTTATCACCAAGGGGCTTTAGCACCAAGGGGCTTTAGCACCAAGGGCTTTAGCACCAAGGGCTTTAGCACCAAGGGCTTTAGCACCAAGGGCTTTAGCACCAAGGGCTTTAGCACCAAGGGGCTTTAGCACCAAGGGACGCCAGCACCAAGGGGCTTTATCACCAAGGGGCTTTAGCACCAAGGGGCTTTATCACCAAGGGGATTTAGCACCAAGGGACGCCAGCACCAAGGGACGCCAGCACCAAGACGCGACAGCACCAAGAAGCGTCAGATCTGTGAAGGGGGTGCCTATTTTGGGGAAGAGCGCGGCTCCCCTCGCCCATCCCAACCTACATCTATGGTCCATCGTGTGGCTTTCAAGAAAGACCTCCCGGTGCGACCTGTCTATAAAACACCCCTCCCCCCCCAGTTAAGTATATAGTCACTCTAAGACCCTTAGCTATTGTTAGTAGGCTTTTTAAGCCAGTGAGCCCTCGTAGGTGCCCTCGGAGCCTTCCATTTCTGCCTGCAAAGGAGGGGAACAATATACTCGTGCAAAGAATTGTAAAGTCATTAAATTTAATAATTAAATAAGAATAGCAACTATTAGACAGGTTATTCCTTGACCTCACACAAAATATTTGCATAAAAATTTACAAACATTTATTATGGCAAAAAAGCAAAAAAGAGTTCAGAATTAGGTACAATATTATTTATTTCTTAATTAAAACAAAGTCATAATAGGCATTAATTTCACAAATTCTTGTTTGCAGACTTTGGTTCCGCGGGTGTATTAAAGAAAGCCAGACTTAGTGTATAATATGATTGAATATTAGGCATTTATAACACTATGCTGTTCCAAAATAACCATTTGCATCGAACGGCGAATTTCTCCTAACAAAAATATTATTAATTTTTTAAACGCTCCAAATACGCTTGCGCCTACTGCAAGTCCTTAAAGAAGTAATCAATAAGCGAATTCTTATCTAAATTTAATAACGACAACAGAAATCGGACTAGCGGAATTGCACACAGAGGCCCAAAGCAGTTTCTCCTTAAGCTTAAAAGATTTTTGAATCTACAAATTTTTTTAAAAACTATTTCACAGCCCTGCCTCAGCTTGAAGTAGCTGGGCAGCTGGGCTAAAAGTGCATCTGGTGAGACACTTTTTTAAGGGCCTATTTCGAAACTAGCCCAGTTTGCTCCAGTTTGTGAATATTATAGATTGTGAATACTCTTGTTTGTGAATATTATAGATTGTGAATACTCTTGTTTGTGAATATTATAGATTGTGAATACTCTTGTTTGTGAATATTATAGATTGTGAATATTACTGTTTGTGAATACTCTAGTTTGTGAATCTTACAGTTTTGTGAATCCTCTAATTTGTGAAGACTCTAGTTTGTGAATCTTACAGTTTTGTGAATCCTCTAATTTGTGAACACTCTAGTTTGTGAATCTTACAGTTTTGTGAATCCTCTAATTTGTGAATACTCTAGTTTGTGAATCTTACAGTTTTGTGAATCCTCTAATTTGTGAATACTCTAGTTTGTGAATCTTACAGTTTTGTGAATCCTCTAATTTGTGAATACTCTAATTTGTGAAGTTTCTGGTTTGTGAAGATTCTATAGTTTGTGAATCTTGCAAACGACCCTGTGCACACTAATAGACCTTTTACACCAGTTAATCAAAATAGTCAAAGATTGCAGCTCAGTCTGGGTGATAGTTCACCAGCCGCTGTCCAACCAGATACCTATCGTTGACCAGGTGCTGATAGAATCTCCGAAACTGTCTAACCTCGTAGCCAATCAGAGCCAGCGCTGCCCCAGTGGAAGTGGCCAGAAAGTGCAAATGCCGAGACGCCTCAAGCAGCACTCTGGGATCGGAGACGAACAGGGGCAGGCAGCCGTGCAGCAGGAGGTACGGCCCGGCTAGCGGGGCGCCAAGGAACAGCAGCACCGGACAGTACAGCTCCCTCCAGATGAACACAAACGGCACCCTGGCCAGACCCTCCTCGTACAGGCGCTCCAGCGCCGCTTTCAATCGAAAATTCGGCCCAACAAACAGACAGCCAGTTATGAATTTGCATAGCAACAGGCCGGTGAACCAGCAGTGGAACAGGTTCAGCACGGGAGAGCAGCCGTCTGGCAGGCGCAGCGGTATCATCACTACCTTCTCGAATAGCACCCCTAGCAACAGGGGAGCCACAGCTGCGTACAGAGCGCCCAACGCTAACATCTTAGCCAAGAGTTGAGCCCATTGTCTCAACAGGCCCAGCAACTGGGCCCGATTCCACGGCAGCCAATCGGCAATGAGATGGCCCATAGACAGCAGCGCCCAGCACACGTACAGTCCGCAGGCGGCCGTGTACAGCTCGTTAACGCTGTCCAATTGGAAAGGCCGGAGCAGGCACCGGCCGATCAGTACGGGGCACAGCAGGCAGACTGAAGCGCCAAGGACTGCGCAGACGGCTAGGCTGAGTGCAAACAGCGCCAGGCGGGCCGGCGTGGGCTGCGGCTGCACGGCAGGGTTGGGGTCGGCACCGGGGCGGGCAAGCAGCAGGTCGGACAGGCCGGACACTGAGCCAGCAAATCTCACCGCCCTGTGCACGGCCGACTGCAGGCTGGCCTTGACGTGGCCCTGGTCTAGCATGGCCGGGAAGGCCACCTTCATGCGCAGGGTTGGGGTTGAATGCAGTGCGCAGTGTTCAATGCTGGCAATGATGGTAATTCGTGTGCACAAGACACACATCATAACTGTCTGTAAACTAAACGTCTGTAACACACTTATGTACAGATCATTACAGATTTACAGATTGTGGAAGACACAAATCCGTAGGACAGACACAAATCCAGGGAACAGACACAAATTCAATGGAACAGACACAAATATAGGGAACAGACAAATATAGGGAACAGATACAAATTCAATGGAGCAGACACAAATTCAATGGAACAGACACAAATCCTATGGAACAGACACAAATTCAATGGAACAGACACAAATCCTATGGAACAGACACAAATTCAATGGAACAGACACAAATCCTATGGAACAGACACAAATTCAATGGAACAGACACAAATCCATGGATGGAAGACACAAATCCAATGGAACAGACACAAATCCAATGGAACAGACACAAACACATGAAGCACTGGAACAGACTCAAAGCTAATGACTTAGGCCACAGACAGGTATAGCATATACTCACCTGCCAAAGCAGGAACTCAATAAAGGACAGATCGCTCTCGCTGCTGTACGTCACCCGATAGGGCAGAAAGCCGGGCACGGCCACAGCCAGCAGCCTGGCTGGCATGTACAGAAGCAGCACAGACAGGCAGCCGAAGCCAGCCAGACAGGCCACTGTAGAGAATGCCGTAGCGAGCCAGGGCATACGGACCAGCCGGACCAGTGGATTTGGCTCCGCCTCGGGCGCAGGGAACAGGCCCGGCCGGAAGGCGTCCCGGACAAATAGGCAGAAGAACAGCACAGAATAGACCATAGACAGCAGGCCCAGCAGCCAGTGCACCAGCAGGAAAGCGCCCGGCACGCTATCGAATGCTAGCCTGCGATCTTTCAACGTTGAATTCAATAGGCGCAGAGAGCCGAGATCCAGCCACAGGCCGCACACAAGCGGGCACAGGGCCAATAGCAGCGCTGTGAGCAGGCACAGCTTCACTACTAGGTACAGAGTGCCGGCTAGACGGCGGAAACGACGGGGCGAGTTGAAGAACGACAGGACTGCGTGTCCGAGCCGGAGGGCGGCGGCCAGAACGGCGTAGCCGGCCAGAGTGCAGACAGTGTCGGCCAAGTACGGCAGCCGGACGACAACCTGCGAGCTGCTGCCGCCACCGCCGCTGGCACCGTCGCTGCCGTTGCCTCGCCCGGCGTCTTCGGCGCCTGGAATTGCATAAAAGCTGCGCCTTCAGCACTGCAGGAGCGGGGCTAGTGCTTTAGGAAAACAATAAGGGGACTGGGCTGCTGTAAGACCGGGCTAGGACCATGAGACAGTGTAGGGCCATGAGACAGTGTAGGACCATGAAGACAGTAGGACCATAAAGACAGTAAGACCATGAAGACAGTAGGACCATAAAGACAGTAAGACCATGAAGACAGTAGGACCATAAAGACAGTAAGACCATGAAGACAGTGGGACCATAAAGACAGTGGGACCATAAAGACAGTAGAACCATGAAGACAGTGGGACCATAAAGACAGTGGGACCATAAAGACAGTAGGAACATCAAGACAGTGGGACCATAAAGACAGTGGGACCATAAAGACAGTGGGACCATAAAGACAGTAGAACCATGAAGACAGTGAGACCATAAAGACACTGGGACCATAAAGACAGTAGGACCACGAAGACAGTAAACTTAAGTACAAACCCTGAGAGCCGGCAGCCAGCAGGTAGTCGGTGGCCGGCCGGACCAGAGCGCGGCCAACGCGCAGCGGCAGATAGTGGAAGAGCAGCAGGAACAGGGCGTTGACCCCCAGCACCCAGGCCAGCCAAAGTACGAAGGTTGGCGAGCCGTCGAAGCCGAGCAGGCGCTCCCAGTTCAAGTCATCCAGCTGCGCGCCAGCCACGGCGCCGCCTGCTGGACCCGCGGCGTCCTGGGCCGCTTCGTCATCGTTTGCCGGCGCCTCCTGGTGAAAATTTCGATGCGATTTTAACAGGATTTTAGGAAACAGAGACGTAGATTAGAGATCGAGATTTTTAAATCGACTAGAGACTATGACTCAGATGGGACTGAGACTAGAGATCAGGACTTAGCTGGGACTGGGACTAGAGATCGGGATTCAGATGGGATTGGGACTAGGAATCAAATGGGACTGGGACTAGAGACTAGGACTCAGATGGGACTGAGACTAGAGATCGGGACTTAGCTGGGACTGGGACTAGAGATCGGGATTCAGATGGGATTGGGACTAGGAATCAAATGGGACTGGGACTAGAGACTAGGACTCAGATGGGACTGAGACTAGAGATCGGGACTTAGCTGGGACTGGGACTAGAGATCGGGTCTCAGATGGGATTGGGACTAGGAATCAAATGGAACTGGGACTAGAAATCAAATGGGACTGTGACTAGAAACCAGGACTCAAATGGGACTGTGACTAGAAACTAGGACTCAGATGGGACTGTGACTAGAGACTAGGACTCAGATGGGACTGTGACTAGAGACTAGGACTCAGATGGGACTGTGACTAGAGACTAGGACTCAGATGGGACTGAGACTAGAGATCAGGACTCAGCTGGGACTGGGACTAGAGATCGGGACTCAGATGGGACTGGGACTAGAAATCAAATGAGACTGTGACTAGAGACTAGTACTTAAATGGGACTGTGACTAGAAACCAGGACTCAAATGGGACTGTGACTAGAGACTAGGACTTAAATGGGACTGTGACTAGAGACCAGGACTCAAATGGGACTGTGACTAGAGACCAGGACTCAAATGGGACTGTGACTAGAGACCAGGACTTAAATGGGACTGTGACTAGAGACCAGGACTCAAATGGGACTGTGACTAGAGACTAGGACTTAAATGGGACTGTGACTAGAGACTAGGACTCAAATGGGACTGTGACTAGAGACTAGGACTTAAATGGGACTGTGACTAGAGACTAGGACTCAAATGACAGTGCATAGAAAACTGGGACTACAATCAAAGCAAGCTAAGCAGCTCATAGCGAACCTCCAATCCGAAGGCGCCCATTATCAGATCCTGCAGTCCCAGAAGCAGATTATTATTCTGCTGATTATTGTTCTCATTTAACTCGACGTTTTCGTCATCTCCCTCGCCCTCGCCGTCGCCGTCGCCGTTAGCTTGATCGGGAGCCTCTCCATTGGCAATTGGATTGTCGTCAACAACCTGTTGGCCATGATGCAGCTCATTAACAGCGTCGAGCAGGTGATTGTCGCCGTTGTGCTGGTGAACTAGCGCATGCACCGCCGCGGCTTGATTGCCGTCGCCGTCGACATCGTCGTCGTCGTCGTCTCGCATCCAGTCTGGCGCCGCGGCGCCGATCGCTTCGCGCAGGCAGACTAAGCAGAAGTAGGAAAGTAGAGCGGTGCCGGTGGCCAGGCCGCCAAGGCAACAGTCGGTAATGAGATCCTGGGAAGAAAATGAGTTTTTTGGGGATCTTCCATTCTGAATGTCGGTAGGGAATTACCAACATGGGCTCGTAACACTGAAGTCGGTCGGGAATTCCCAACATGGGCTTGTAACACTGAAGTCGGTCGGGAATTCCCAACATGGGCAGATAACACTGAAGGTCGGTCGGGAATTCCCAACATGGGCAGATAACACTGAAAGTCGGTCGGGAATTTCCAACATGGCTGATAACACCGAAAGTCATTAGGGAGTTTCCAATATGGACTGATAACACTGAAGGTCAATAGGGAATTCCCAACATGGGCTGATAACACTGAAGGTCAGTAGGGAATTCCAAACATGGACTGATAACACTGAAGGTTAATAGGGAATTCCCAACATGGGCTGATAGCACTGAAGGTCAATAGGGAATTCCAAATATGGGCTGATAACACAGAAGGTCAGTAGGGAATTCCCAACATGGAATGATAACACCGAAAGTCATTAGGGAGTTTCCAATATGGACTGATAACACTGAAGGTCAATAGGGAATTCCCAATATGGACTGATAGCACTGAAGGTCAGGGTGGAGGTTCGCTAGGTAGCCAGTAGTCGGGAAAATGCCCAATCTCACCTGCAGCGTCATCACGTTAGCCAGCCAGCCGGCGTCACCGGAAGCGCCGCCCTGCAGCAGCAGCCGGTAAAGTCGGCAGGTGAGCAGCGGCACGGCGATGAGCCAGGAGCAGGTGACCAAGCTGTAGTGGAACCAGAACGCCAGGCCGCGGCCAGCAGAGGCCAACAGGCTGCGCAGAATGTCGGCCAACGGCAGGCGGCTCGGCATATCCGGGGCGTAGATGGGCTTAAATTTGTACTTGTGGCCGCACAGCTCGCAGAACTCGCGCCTGCTGACCTGGTTGGGGGTGGATTAGGGGGATCATTATATTATATATACTCAGCAACATTGAAAAGTCGCCTACTCTATGCGCCAGTGAGCAGTTTCTCTTGGACTATTCTGAACTAAAAGATACGAGAAAACTGATCGGGTGGCTTTAATCCGTCCAACAAAACCCTCGCACACCGCGCCCCCCTCACTTCGTAGCAATTTGTGTCACTCGCAAAGAGATAGACTTTATCACCTGCACTCTCGAAAGTGGCGACCACAGACAGAATCTTCTGTGATGGCAACTTTTCGATGTTGCTGAGTATATAAGCACACTACGACACTTAAGCCCCTGATGGTGGGCGTTCAAATTACAAATTCAAACTTTATTTTGTTTTGTTTTGTTTGAAAACTTAGTTTTTCCAATATTTGACCCTCTATAACAATTGGTATATAATTTGAATCAAATAGGCCCCGCCCCCATATGCAACTGCGCCACCCGGTGTTGCATTCATAAAATAAGACAATCAAGATCAGAGCAGTTTAGGGGGTTGATAAATTTTAGGCCAGCTTTTTAACCCCCCCCCCCCCATGCACCCACCTTTCATCAACGATAATAAAATTCAACCAACCCCACAAATTGCGAGCCCGCCGCGCGAAGGGTCATAAAAACTCATTTAATTGTGGTGAATGTACATCCTACACTGTACATTGGCCAAGGAAAGGCCTAAATGGTTGAACTGAGCAATTAAATTTAGAAACAGAGCGCTCATTGAAAGCATTAAAAAATCGCTTTTCGAATATTTGACCCACTTCCAATTCGAATTTTTCATCAAAAAAGTCATGCATGATTGTCGAAAAATTACATTTTTTGTAAAGCTAGTTTGAAAAAATCGGCCAAACGGTTCTCGAGAAAACCAACGACAGACAGACAGACAGACAGACAGACAGACAGACAGACAGACAGACAGACAGACAGACAGACAGACAGACAAACAAACAGACAGACAGACAGACAGACAGACAGACAGACAGACAGACAGACAAACAAACAGACAGACAGACAGACAGACAGACAACAGCGCAAAATTAGTATATAGAGATTGATGAGGGATTAGGGGTGGATAATCGGTGAGGGATTAGGGGTGGATAATCGCTGAGGGATTAGGGGTGGATAATCGCTGAGGGATTAGGGATGGATCGCTGAGGGATTAGGGGTGGATAATCGCTGAGTTAGGGGGCTGTGACTCACTGAAGGTCTGGGGCTGAGGAGGCGGGACTCGCAAAAGGAGAAATACTGGCACGAACCTGCAGCCACTGCAGCAGGCAGTCCTGGTGAATGTACTTTATAGTACCGGTGCAGATGCACGGATAAAACAGGGGCCTGTCCTGACCGGCCTCCATGCGGCAGACCCGGCAGATGTTGGCGTCATCATCGGCGGCCGATCCTTCGGCTTCGTGTAGCAGCTGATCTGGCGCTGGCACCAGCTGCTGCTGTTCCCCATCGCTAGCCATGCCTTTCTCTGTGTTTAGAGAGCGGAGAAAGCTGACCGCTCTTCAACGATTGCCCGCCGTTTCTGTTGTTTAATTTGCTTTTGCGACTGCCTGTTACGTGCTAGGGTGCATGCAATTTGGTTTGATTCATTTGTTGAAATTATTTATTGCAGAATCTTACAGTTATGGTGGATTTTCTTAAAATACTCGGGGCTGAGACCAGAGTAGCCCAGCTGTAACCCTCTCGGGTTCGACTCCGTCATTCACATTCACAACTAAATAGCTAACTAACTAGCTAACTAACTAACTAACTAACTAGCTAACTAACTAGCTAACTAACTAACTAGCTAGCTAACTAGCTAACTAACTAACTAACTAACTAACTAGCTAGCTAACTAACTAGCTAGCTAACTAACTAGCTAACTAACTAACTAGCTCACTAACTAACTAGCTAACTAACTAACTAACTAACTAACTAGCTAATTAGCTAACTAACTAACTAACTAACTAGCTAACTAACTAACTAGCTAACTAACTAGCTAACTAACTAACTAACTAACTAGCTAACTAACTAGCTAACTAACTAGCTAGCTAACTAGCTAACTAACTAGCTCACTAACTAACTAGCTAACTAACTAACTAACTAGCTAATTAACTAACTAACTAGCTAACTAACTGACTAACTAACTAACTAGCTAACTAAATAGCTAACTAACTAACTAACTAACTAGCTAACTGACTAACTAACTAAAAACTAACTAACTAATGAACTAAAAAACTAACTCTTAACTCTTAGAGCAATATCACATGCATAATAAATAACAAATTATAAACAACAAGACGAAAAAAGGCTTGAGTTAAATAATTGTAACGATGGTTTTGATGGGCAGGAACTCTGCTTATCCGTGTAATCTCTATAGAGTTGGGGCACAAAATATTAGTGGATAATTGGCTGATTAGCGGCTGAATCTTGAGACATTTTGTCGGCAAGTGGGTACACGTATCATAGCTTAAGTTTAGACACAAATTATTTCTGCGTAAGTCAACAAATACAAAACGAGATTAGAAGTATTGCACAGTTAATATTAACACAAAATGTACAGCTTCAGGCGTTTGTGCTAAAATTTGTATTAGAAACACAAAAAGAAGGTAAGAAAAATTTAAAAAAACATATACTACTAGTTAATACTACTTGTTAGCAGCTATTTTCAATTGTAGCTGCCTGCGAATTTATATCTGAATAAGATAAAAATGAATGATGCGATGCGAGGGATAAGTTTATTTTTTTTATAAAATCAAAGCTCTGAGCTCAAATTGAGCAGCAAAATTTTAACAAGCAAATATCAGCGTTAATTGATTTCTGTCCCATAAAAAACGGAAGCTTTTCTACAAAAGTCAATGCAAAAATAAAAGAAAATTTTATTGACACTACTTATATAGATTTGTGCAGTAGAGAAAAACGCAAAAAATCGTTAAAAAACCCAAAAAGAAGCAAATGGAGGAAGAGCAACGAAGGAGAGAAAAATAAAGCGCGTTTGAATTACAGTTGTTTAAACGGATCACGAAAACGGACTAAAGCTGGATTAACGGATTGCACGCACTGTGTGCTATTGCGGAATAATTATATAGACTGGATTAGGACTGTCTGTGTTTCTAAGACTTCATATTAATATTTGTCCATACTTTGTATTGCGTACAATATATAGTAATCATACAACAGTTGCCATAGCAACAAATAACCTAACCAGCATCATATAAATCCATATTCTAAAAAGGATCTTTTATTGTTGCCATAGCAACAAATAAAATAAATTTGTTGCCATAGCAACAATTGACCTAACTAGCTTCATATAAATCCATATTCCAAAAGTGATCTTTTATTGTTGCCATAGCAACCAATGAACCTAGACAGCTTTATTCGAAACCGTATTCATCATTTACTGTTTCTTTAGCGTTACCATAGAAACAAGCCAAACCGCTATATCAGTTAGCCTTCTGCTTTCCAAACGGCATCGCGGCCCGAATCCGAGCATTGACCTCGTGATAGCGGTTCAACAGGTTGGCCAGGGCGGCGTCAACCTGAGCGTGCTGCATCGAGTACAGCTTAGGCAGGCTGAACAGTCCAATGAGTGCCAGGCCAATCAGGGTGGTGGCGTTCATCCAGGCTCCGATGTAGGTCAGGCCAATCAGACAGCAGAACAGTTTCAGAGTGCGGACCGGATCCCGGCACAGCATCAGGCACAGCATGTAGTTGGCCGACTGCTCCAGGCTGGCTAGGCGGCGGTCCAGCCACTGGATGAGCTGCTGCCTGCGGTCATTGGGGCAGGCGCTCGGTTACTCTATGTTTAAAACCTCTCCTGATCCTTCACGATTTGTCACTCCCATCTCCCTGATCCTTCACCGATCTGTCACTCCCATCTCCCCTGATCCTTCACCGATCTGTCACTCCCATCTCTCCTGATCCTTCACGATTTGTCACTCCCATCTCCCTGATCCTTCACCGATCTGTCACTCCCATCTCCCCTGATCCTTCACCGATCTGTCACTCCCATCTCTCCTGATCCTTCACGATTTGTCACTCCCATCTCCCTGATCCTTCACCGATCTGTCACTCCCATCTCCCCTGATCCTTCACCGATCTGTCACTCCCATCTCTCCTGATCCTTCATCGATCTGTCACTCCCATCCTCGTGATCCTTCACCGATCTGTCACTCCCATCTCCCTGATCCTTCACCGATCTGTCACTCCCATCTCCCCTGATCCTTCACCGATCTGTCACTCCCATCTCTCCTGATCCTTCATCGATCTGTCACTCCCATCCTCCTGATCCTTCACCGATCTGTCACTCCCATCTCCCCTGATCCTTCACCGATCTGTCACTCCCATCCTCCTGATCCTTCACCGATCTGTCACTCCCATCTCTCCTGATCCTTCACGATTTGTCACTCCCATCTCCCTGATCCTTCACCGATCTGTCACTCCTACCACCCTGATCCTTCACCGATCTGTCACTCCCATCTCTCCTGATCCTTCATCGATCTGTCACTCCCATCCTCCTGATCCTTCACCGATCTGTCACTCCCATCTCCCCTGATCCTTCACCGATCTGTCACTCCCATCCTCCTGATCCTTCACCGATCTGTCACTCCCATCCTCCTGATCCTTCCCCGATCCGTCACTCCCATCCTCCTGATCCTTCACCGATCTGTCACTCCTACCACCCTGATCCTTCACCGATCTGTCACTCCCATCTCCCCTGATCCTTCACCGATCTGTCACTCCCATCCTCCTGATCCTTCACCGATCTGTCACTCCCATCCTCCTGATCCTTCCCCGATCCGTCACTCCCATCCCACCTGATCCTTCACCGATCTGTCACTCCTACCACCCTGATCCTTCACCGATCTGCACTCCCCATCCTCCCTGATCCCCTAGCGAGTCACTCCCATCACTCTGATCTCCTAGCGAGTCACTCCCATCCCCCTGATCCCCTAGCGAGTCAGCGGTCCGGGCCACAACCTGGGCAGTCGCACTGGCGCATGCAGCAGACAGCGAAGCGGCAGCGGCTCATCAAGCCCAGCAGCCTCGTCATCATTCTCTTCATTGTCAGTGCCGGCTCCGCCAGCCTCCCGCTGCTGCTGGCGCCTGCGCAGGCGAACAAATCTGTACAGACGAATAGCGCAGACGCACATTAGCGCGGCCAAGCCAACGTAGGCCAGCACGGAGATAAACGAACGGGTGGCGACGGCCCACAGTAGGGCCAGCGACATGACCAGGACGGCGCCTGTCAGCCTGGGCTCCGTCCATAGCAGCAACGATTTCAGCCTTGGATGCGTCCGCTCGGCTAAGTAGCCGCAGTAGAGCAGCATGGCGGCCGGAGTAGAGCCGCAGGCTTGCTGCTTCTGCTGCAACAATTGCTTGCGCTGCTCCTGCAGCTCCCGATCGCTACCGTCTGACATGGCGGCTGAGTCGCCGGCGGCGTCAGTTGTTGAAACTATATCATCCGCTTCATTAGACATTGCTGATTAATAATAGCTATTTTGTTTCCTTAGGAAGAGGATTATTGTGGCTTAGCAAATTATATCTCACTCTATAGCAGAAATGGCAAATGAAATACTGTGTGAAATAGAAACATGCTAAAATAGGGTAGTGGGCTCCCCAATAGGACAGTGAGCTCCCCAATGGGGTAGTGAGCTCCCCAATGGGGGTAGTGAGCTCCCCAATAGGGTAGTGAGCTCTCCAATAGGGTAGTGAGCTCTCCAATAGGACAGTGAGCTCCCCAATAGGACAGTGAGCTCCCCAATAGGACAGTGAGCTCCCCAATAGGACAGTGAGCTCTCCAATAGGGTAGTGAGCTCTCCAATAGGACAGTGAGCTCTCCAATAGGGTAGTGAGCTCCCCAATAGGGCAGTGAGCTCCCCAATAGGGCAGTGAGCTCCCCAATAGGACGGTGAGCTCCGCTTTAGGACAGTGAGATCTTCTACACTCCAACAGTTTAATCTGCGCTAATCGCATTACTAAACACCCAATCCCTATCAGCCAGAGAAACAGGGTCAAATAAGGTAAGGAAATCAGTCACACTAATCTCAAAGAAGCAGTATACTCTCGCTAGACATGTCAACGCGATGTGTACTATTGTATATTTGGGAAAATAATGTGTCGGGGGGAAAATAATTTGCAAACAAAAGCCGAAAAATAAAATTATCATTAAAATACCGCAACCAATAGTGGACGTCTGTCCATTATTATAAAATAATAATTAAACATACTTGCATACCGCACACCAGCAAAAACTATATAAATAGTATAGATTTATTAGAAAAGTATTGCACAATAGACAAATAATATTAAAGATGAGTTCGGTCCATAGGCACAGCACAGCACTATTCAAATGTACAATCATATAGCGCAATCAGAAAGACAACAGTCCAGCGTTGTGGTTAATGGAAGGGAATTTATGATTGTTGCAAGATCTAAGCAACTAGACTAGTCTTTCTTCATTTACAAAATCAACTAATCGAAATAGTAAATTGAAGAGATGTACTCGTAATAAAAATTAACACTCACAAAATACTCGTTAAATTTAGATACAGTTCATTAATCGGATGCTGAACGTATAGGAAGACAGTATGAGCGCAATTGAAAATCAACGCAGTTCACTCATTCGTTACACGCGCTAGAATGGAGCCATAATTTCTAACTATTTTCAGTCTGTTTAGATTTTCTAAGAAACGTAATAAGCCTTGTAAATCTCAAACTGGATATTGATTGCTGCCTAGCTTTTGTCTACGGCCAGGAAACAAAAATACCAAAAAAGATCTGTCTGCATGCAAAGCACGAATTGCAAGGTTTGGTCATAGACATCAAGCATCAACACTTTCGAGAATTGAAGGTTTGGCCATAGACATCAAGCATCAACACTTTCGAGAATTGCAAGGTTCGGCCATAGACATCAAGCATCAAAACTATCCAGAATTTAAAGGCTCGCCCATAGACAACAAACATCAACAGGGCGCACTTTTGAGACGGTGCAATATAATAAGTAGTGCGAGCGTAATAACTGTGAATGGAAGAACTGGTATTGGCGCACGAGTTCAAAAAAATAGTTATACATAAACATAACAGAAAAATGAGACTAGAGTGGCACTGATTGCACACTACTGCAGCGATACTTTTTGACTATCATCTTTAAACGCCAATAATGAAATATTGATAGATCTGGCAAAAGGCCAATGGATTAGATATATAATATATAATAAATGATACATAATAAACGCAAACGCGAAATCACAAAGCACGCGACAAAGATGGGAATGGTTAGCATTGGAAAACTGCAAACAATAAACAACAGGCGCAGCACAAAAATACACTGCCTGCAAGCAACTAAAAATTAGGTCTATGTATCGCACTGAGGATCTGGGAGGCTGGCCCAGCAACTGAGGATCTGGGATGCTGGCCCAGCAACTGAGGATCTGGGAGGCTGGCCCAGCAACTGAGGATCTGGGAGGCTGGCCCAGCAACTGAGCATCTGGGAGGCTGGTCCAGCAACTGAGCATCTGGGAGGCTGGCCCGGCAACTGAGCATCTGGAAGGCTGGCCCAGCAACTAAGGATCTGGGAGGCTGGCCCGGCAACTGAGCATCTGGGATGCTGGCCCAGCAACTGAGGATCTGGGAGGCTGGCCCAGCAACAGGGCATTTGGGATTTATGACTGAGGATCTGATTTATTTCAGTTGCGGGTTGGAGGTGGCTCATTGTAAGGTCTTGGTAGATTGGTATCGGCTATAAATAATAACTGAAAAATGTACCAAGAAAAAAGAAAACCAAGACTGGTTGCCTGATGAAACTGTCAGCGAAAGAAAATGTACGCGGAACTTCACAGCTGATTAGTAAGTGTCGCTATAATGCTATCATGCACGAGTAGACGCGACTACAATACGACTATACGATAGAAACGAGCGCTACTAAGCCAGAAATTATTGGATTTAAGCGCCTGGCAGCTCTAAATGACAGAACGGATTGCTTCGATTCATAGTCGGCTCGCTGTTGGACCGGTGCACCTTGGGGGCATTCTCCAGGATGCCCAGGATCTGCGGATTGGCCAGCACCCCGGGGATGAGAGGGGAAGAAATTCCAATAATTAGTTATAATCAGATTTCAGCCAGACTGCGGCGCCATGAGCTGGCACTGAGCGAGCGCGAGGAGTGAGGAAAAAAACAAGAAGTTACGATTGATAAAATCAGAGGAATCCAGAGAGCAATAGAACCGAGAGATGGGCTGAACGTGTAATAAAAAGAGACGGAGAAAGTTGGGAACAGAAGAAAGACAGTTTCTATCTGTCCGACTGTCACTATAAGATGACAGAGATGGACGGACTGGAGAGCAGATAGAGAGAGACAAACAGAAAGACAAAGAGGCAGACAGACAGACAGACAGACATACAGACAGATAGATAGACAGACAGAGACAGACAGACAGACACTAAGACCGACCGACAGACAGACAGACAGACAGACAGACAGACAGACAGACAGACACTAAGACCGACCGACAGACAGACAGACAGACATACAGACAGATAGATAGACAGACAGAGACAGACAGACAGACACTAAGACCGACCGACAGACAGACAGGCAGGCAGGCAGACAGAATCCAGCGGGCTTACAATCCTGAACAGCGGCCGCAGCGCTCTATCAAACTGCACGCACTTGGCCAGCAGCTCGGGCAGCGGAGCCGGCGTATCCTTGCGCAGCCGGCCAGGGTCGGGCCGAAGCGCGCCCCGGCCAACGTTAAATAATATCAGGTCTTTATTATTGCACAGGCCGCTGTAGGGCAGCTGGCCGCTGCACAGTTCGTATAGCACAACGCCGTAGGCGTAGACGTCAGATTTAACAGAATAGGGCTCGTCGTCTTCCATTCGGATCACTTCGGGAGCCTGGCGGATTTCAATGAAAATTTGAGTTTTTAGTTCCTATTTCTACTGTTATTTTATTATCTACAAAGTGTGGATATCGTTGTTATAATGTTCCGATAATTTTTCCGGGTTTGCACTTTATTACAAGCTTACAATCCAAAAAGTTTTTTTTGACATTTGACTAAAAACTCACTCCCCCCTACTGTCACGTTATACAAGTACGAGTATTTTTATTCACCATCCACAGAATGGAGCCGCTTGGCTGCCGACACTGCCGTGAGCCGCTCCAAGGCGTTTTCACTGTTGCCAGGCCAAAGTCGCCAATCTTCACTGCGCTCTCGTGCAGTAGAATGTCTGATTTCGAGTGGGGCGAAGGAGTGATTTAGGCGAAATAAATTGCTTTCAAATATCAATCTTCGGATTTGATGGCCTCAAATTGACCCCTGGGTTGAGGGCACGGAATTTTAGGACCTCAGATGAGCAAATTACGAGGGGTGATCAAAAAGTTCTGCAACCTTTTGTTGTAGCTTTTAGTTATAGAATCGGCAAAAGCCAAAAACTTACACATACGTGGCTATATCTGTTTGCTACATTTATATGCATTTTTGGCTTCCAAATGTGCCCCAGTCAAATTTCACAGCCAGATATTTTCCATGTGTTTTCAGTAGCTGATGGAAACATCAAAAGACAGTGTTCGCTTCTATATCTTTATGCGCATGCAACTTGGTTGCAAAGTGACTGAGATTCATACCGATCTGGTGAATGTTTTAGCTGACTCTGCTCCATCATTTGACATGGTTGCCCGCTGGCTGCGCCATTTCTTGGAAGGCTGGGACAGCTTCAACGATGAACCGAGGTCTGGCTGACCCCGGACATCCGTGACCGAAGATGTCGTGGCCCATGCCGATGCAATAATCCGTGAGGATTGGAGCATTATGCTGAGATTCCTTGCCTATGAGCTTGGTGTCAGCTATAGAAGTGCTCATAACATCATGCATGAGCAACTAGGCCGCACAAAGACCTGCGCTCGGTGGGTACCCATCTTCTCACTCCGGAGCAGCAAGCAGAGAGGGTGCACATCTGTCGCTTGTGGGTGCAAATTTTTTAGCCCCACGGCCCACGACGACTGTCGGATGTCATCACAGGAGACGAATGTTGGATCTGCTTCTCTACCATAAAGGATAAGCAGTCCAACATGGTCTGGCTGGCAGAAGATGAGCCTAGGCCTGAGGTGCTGAAGACCGGATTCCGCAGTCGGCAGCGGATGTTCACCATTTTTTTCAACTCTCAGGGTGTTGTATCGGTAAAAATCCTTCCAGCGGGTGCCACAGTGACTGCCAGGTACTACACAGACACTGTTCTGCCAGGCGTGCTGCAGGAGCAGCAGAAACGTGCGCGAACCAGGCATGGACCTCAACTCCTGCTGCACCATGACAATGCGGCACCGCACAGAGCGGCCTCAACCTTGGTGTACCTGGAGCAGCAGGGGGTCCGGATGCTGCCCCATCCACCCTACTCTTCAGATCTAGCACCGTGCGACTTTTGGCTGTTCCCGAGGATCAAATCCGTCATTTCTGGGAGGCTGTTTTCACGCATGCAAGACCTTGCCCAAGCGGTACATTCAGATCTACAGGGTATACCAACTTCGGAGTACCATGACTGCTTTCAGACATGGTGCATACGCATTGCGATGGTGCATAGATAGTGGTGGAAAGTACTTTGAGGGAATGTGACACTGATTAGACGCCGTGGCTGCTGTAACACTGAGTTGTGAGGTCACTTGCAGAACTTTTTGATCACCCCTCGTATTTTAATTATAGACCATACTATTGACAGTAGTGAACTCAGCCTAAAAGATATTGATGAGACGGTATTTTTTAAATTTGCGGTGACCTCAGATTACCCCGACTGAAGAAAAGGATATCAAGGATTAGGTGAACCCAGTTTAAGGACACGAATATCCAGTGACCTTAGATAAACCCCGATTGAGGACACGGGTATCAAGGATCCAGTGACCTTAGGTGAAGCTAGTTTAAGGACACGGGTTCAAGGATCCAGTGACCTTAGGTGAACCCAGTTGAAGGACACGGGTATTAGGGATCCAGTGACCTTAGATAAACCCCGATTGACGACACGGGTATTAAGGAGCCGGTGACCTTTAGAAAGACTTACTGCTAGACTTCAGATCTCGGTGTATAATCCGCTTAGCATGCAGATAGTCCATGCCCTGTGCGGTCTGCCTGGCAATGTCGAGCAGGTCGTCAGGCTTGAAAGCGGCATCGAGCACGTGCAGATGCCTATACAACGAGGAGCCGTCGCACCATTGTGTGATAATAGCCAGCTTAGGCTTGCTAACACAGCCAAGGAAGAGCAGCACATTCTCGTGTCGAGTCTTTCTCAGCACGGCTACTTCATTCTTAAACGCCTGAGTTTGCATAGCGCTCTGATCGACTACGTTGAGCTCTTTAATAGCCACAGGGCCGTGCCAGTAGCCTTTGTACACGGTGCCAAATGATCCTGAGCCGATGCACTCGTAGCGTACAATTGCGTCGTGCGGAATCTCCCAACCGTCGCGCGACTCCCGACGACGTCTGGCGCCGTTAGAAGCGCCGCCGGCTCCACTGCCAGACGTCGATGCTAGAGAAGTTGACGATGGCCGGTCGCGATGCAGGCCAAATTGTTGGTACTGAAACGAGCCGGAAGGAACGTGAGGCAACAGATAGGCCACTCTTTGCGACTGCTGATGCTGGTAAATCTGCTGCTGCTGCTGCTGCAACTGTAGCTGCAGTTGTTGTTGTTGTTGTTGCTGCTGTTGTTGCTGTTGCTTCAGGGTTGTTGCGATTGCCTAGGAAAGGTGGATGAAGCATAGCGAGACATAACAGTAAGAATTTGTTACTAACCACCACAGGCCTTTTCTGCTAAATTCGTAAATTTTATAGCCTAAAGTTACAGCAAATTTTATGCACAGAGTCGCTTTTACAAGCTCGAAACTTCTCAAGCTCGAATCTTCTCAAGCTCAAGTCTTCTCAAGCTCGAATCTTCGTAAGCTCAAATCTTCTCAAGCTCGAAACTTCTCAAGCTCGAAATTTTACAAGCTGGAAACCTCTCAAGCTCAAATCTTCTCTAGCTAGAAACTTCTCAAGCTCGAAACTTCTCAAGCTCGAAATTTTACAAGCTCGAAACTTCTCAAGCTCGAAACTTCTCAAGCTCGAAACTTCTTAAGCTCGAAACTTCTCAAGCTCGAAACTTCTCAAGCTCGAAATTTTACAAGCTCGAAACTTCTTAAGCTCGAAATTTTACAAGCTCGAAACTTCTTAAGCTCGAAATTTTACAAGCTCGAAATTTCTCAAGCTCGAAACTTCTTAAGCTCGAAATTTTACAAGCTCGAAACTTCTCAAGCTCCAAACTCCAAAAGCTCGGAACCTCACTGTGATGACCTCAGTTAGTTAAAATTATTATTTTGGTTATTTCGTCGTTCGCCTGCGCGTAACCTTTTCTTTGCTCACCAAGCTCAAGCCTTCTCGCTCTGTGCATAACACGTACGCGATGGAACGTCCCCCCCGCAATCTGTGTGCAATTGCACGTTGCTCAAAATCAAATATATAAACGCTGAGTAAGAGAATTATAATATAACAAGTCGACTGTTCTGCCAACCAAATCTGAGTCTTTACACTCACAAGCACGAAACTTGTTAAACTTCTTAAGGGACTCGTAGAAAACTTCTCAGCAAGCAAGCATACTGTTCGCCCATTCGATTCACAAGTTTTGTCCAACTAAATGTTTTCAAGTTAAAATCTACCAATCTACCAATTTTCATAAACACATGTTTACAGTTTTTTTCTAATCTTTTAGAATCTTTTCTACAGACAATATCTACATATAAAAATAGGATTTCCCTAGAACAAAAGAGACAGGGACGACAGGGACAGGCAAAAAGCCAGCCGGAGGATCTGCCCCCGCCCTCCAGGCACTTCGGTTCTTAAAACTTCTCATTCCTCCACCCCCCCCCCTCCTGCTAAGCCCAAGGGTTTGGGGGCGGGAGAAGTGCATTTTATTTAAGTATACAAAAGTGACGAATCCAGGGTCCACACCTAGCTGTCTTCTTAGCTTCACCCTGTCTGCACCGGGCGCCTGTCTGCGTCGTTTTTTTCCCTAATCTTAGCTGAACACAAATCGGCGACGGATTGAGCATGGCAAGAAATCAATAGCTGTTATAATCATAAAAAAATGATCAGATTAAGCCGAATAGTATGGTTCCTACTTGTTCCTACCGTGTTAACAACTGTGTTTCAATTAAACAGTGGGTCTAAATTGATCAAATCTACAGTAAATCTGTTTTTAAGTGCAACAAGGAAAGCTTTTTCGCTGTATAAAAGATGGGTATAGTGATAGTTTAGGCCCTATTGGCTCCTGGTTTTGCAGGGTCAGTCAGGGACAAGCTGTGCATGCGGCAGTTTTGCAGGGTCAGTCAGGGACAAGCTGTGCATGCGGCAGTTTTGCAGGGTCAGTCAGGGACAAGCTGTGCCTGCGGCAGTTTTGCAGGGTCAGTCAGGGTCAAGCTGTGCATGCGGCAGTTTTGCAGGGTCAGTCAGGGTCAAGCTGTGCATGCGGCAGTTTTGCAGGGTCAGTCAGGGACAAGCTGTGCATGCGGCAGTTTTGCAGGGTCAGTCAGGGACAAGCTGTGCATGCGGCAGTTTTGCAGGGTCAGTCAGAGCTAAGCTGTGCATGCGGCAGTTTTGCAGGGTCAGTCAGAGCTAAGCTGTGCATGCGGCAGTTTTGCAGGGTCAGTCAGGGACAAGCTGTGCATGCGGCGGTTTTGCAGGGTCAGTCAGGGACAAGCTGTGCATGCGGCATTTTTGCAGGGTCAGTCAGAGCTAAGCTGTGCATGCGGCAGTTTTGCAGGGTCAGTCAGGGACAAGCTGTGCATGCGGCAGTTTTACAGGGTCAGTCAGGGACAAGCTGTGCATGCGGCAGTTTTGCAGGGTCAGTCAGGGACAAGCTGTGCATGCGGCAGTTTTGCAGGGTCAGTCAGGGACAAGCTGTGCATGCGGCAGTTTTGCAGGGTCAGTCAGGGACAAGCTGTGCATGCGGCAGTTTTGCAGGGTCAGTCAGAGCTAAGCTGTGCATGCGGCAGTTTTGCAGGGTCAGTCAGAGCTAAGCTGTGCATGCGGCGGTTTTGCAGGGTCAGTCAGGGACAAGCTGTGCATGCGGCGGTTTTGCAGGGTCAGTCAGGGACAAGCTGTGCATGCGGCAGTTTTGCAGGGTCAGTCAGGGACAAGCTGTGCATGCGGCAGTTTTGCAGGGTCAGTCAGGGACAAGCTGTGCATGCGGCAGTTTTGCAGGGTCAGTCAGGGACAAGCTGTGCATGCGGCAGTTTTGCAGGGTCAGTCAGGGACAAGCTGTGCATGCGGCAGTTTTGCAGGGTCAGTCAGGGACAAGCTGTGCATGCGGCAGTTTTGCAGGGTCAGTCAGGGTCAAGCTGTGCATGAGGCAGTTTTGCAGGGTCAGTCAGGGACAAGCTGTGCATGCGGCACTTTGCAGGGTCAGTCAGGGACAAGCTGTGCATGCGGCAGTTTTGCAGGGTCAGTCAGGGCTAAGCTGTGCATGAGGCAGTTTGACTTTCTTTCAGCTGACTGTTACTTTGAGGGTGTAGCAATAGCCATTTAAGAGCCTAGACCATCCTATACAAAACTGGCAGCCCTTGTACATCATAGTATTCATAATTAATTGCATTGGTAACAAGTAGTGCAAATTCACTCAACCCAACTGCACCAGCATTACACCAGTAAACAAATGTTAACACGTGGCAAAAGTGTTCCAAAACAAATTTATCTTCATATAGCCAATAAAAACACCCTGCCAATCAAATACGAAACACCTTGGGAAGTCGGAAAAAACCATATAAAACGATTAATAACAACAGTTGTAACAATTCTTACCAGGCGTAGTCCAGGGTTCATCTTGAAAAAATTATAGATAATGCAATCTATATATAGTACATCGACTTCGACTTCGGCACAAAGGGGAGAGAATGGGAGACTGGGATATCTTAATTAAGCGTCAGGGTCCGAACTAAGGATGCCAGATTGCAGCCCCAGGGTGACAGCTGGTATCAATTAAAAAGTTCTAAAATCAAATAAAATACCAACATCTCTAAGGACTCTACCCTACCCTTAACACTTCTGAGCCTCTCTGACCCGCAGAAGTTGCGCAAGTCTTTAATTATTGCACAATAGAAATAGAAAACTCACGTCTCTAAAGTCGGCCTCCTCAGGCGACATAAATTGGCGCACATTCGGCGTACTGATGCACCGATTCAAATCCTTGGCAGACGGAGCCGACAGCATCGGCGGCGCGGGCTGATAGTCGCCCAACGGCGAGGAGGCGTCGCTGCAGCCGATGCTGCCGCTGCTGCCGCCCATGCCTCCGCCGCCGCCGCCACCAGTCTGGTAGCGCGACAAACTCGACGGCGGCAACTGGGGCCGAGAGCCTTTGGGCTTCCGGCGGAAGCTCAGCTTGCGAATGCGAGGCAGGGATCTAAGAGCGCGGCGGGAGGGCGGCGGGAAATGTTGGGTCGTGAAAAAAGATCGTTTTTAGTTTGTGTTGTCGAATTTTTCCCAATATTTTCCTTGCTAGTCTTAGTGGAGCTTTATCCACACGCCTTTTCTAATCGGTTTTCCCTACTGGTTCATCCCTACTGGTTTATCCCTACCGGTTCATTCCCTACCGGTTTATCCCTACCGGTTCATCCCCTACCGGTTCATCCCTACCGGTTCATCCCCATACAGGTTCATCCCCATACAGGTTCATCCCCTACCGGTTTATCCCTACCGGTTCATCCCCTACAGGTTCATCCCCTACAGGTTCATCCCCGGTTCATCCCTACCGGTTCATCCCTACCGGTTTATCCCCTACAGGTTCATCCCCTACCGGTTCATCCCCTACCGGTTCATCCCTACCGGTTCATCCCTACCGGTTCATCCCCTACCGGTTCATCCCCTACCGGTTCATCTCTACCGGTTCATCTCTACCGGTTCATCCCGACTGGTTTATCTCTACCAGCTTTCCCCAGCGATTTTCCCCGGCAACCATCAGCAAACTGAGCCACTCACAATCCGTCCAGCTTCGACCAGGAAAACTCTCGCCTAGGCGGCGCCGTCGCCGACATTAACTCTGGCGCCGCGGCGGACGCCGAGCAAACGGCGCCTACGTCGCAGCAGCGCTGATGAAACCGGGCCTGACAAGTCAAACAGTGATAGCCGCGAATCAAGAGCCTTGAGCACTTGGAACAATACACAATAGTGAAGAATGTCTTGTGCTGCAGGTTGTGCGTCGAGCGAAGCCTACACGGCGCGGACGAGTTGCTGACGGTGGTCTCGACTAGGAGCTCGCAGCCTAGCTTAGCCAGCTCGGCAGCGTCGGCGTCCCAGCTGATTGGCGGACCGCGCGGCTCCGTCAACGCGTAGACGGTGCAGTCGGCCACGCGTAGGCTCCGGGTAGTGAGCTTCCGTTCCAGCAGGTCGCGCAGGCTGGCGCCAGGCCGGACTGTCACGGTGGTGCGCTGGTTGCGGGGCAGCCGGGCTCGGAGCATCAGCTCACCGGCTGCTGGCAACGACGACGACGACGGCGAAGAGATCGGCGACGGGTTAGCTGAAGCTGGGCGTTGCTCCGTCATGACCCGCTGCCGTTGAAGGTAATCAGCTTGGCCGTCGCCGCAATCGACAACTTCCTGTTTAAACAAATGACAGTTTGGAAATGGCAGGGCTATGGTTATCGAAGCCTTTCAGTGGGCTATAGTGGAGTGCGAAGTTTGAGGATGTGAAGGTTGGGGATGTGAATTTCGGGGATGTAAAGTTTAGGGATACACATTTTGGGGGTGTGAAGCTTGGGGATATGAAGGTTTGGGATATGAAGGTTTGGGATATGGGTCTTAGGGTGGGAAGTTTGGGATGTGAAGCTTGGGGATATGAAGGTTTGGGATATGAAGGTTTGGGATATGGGTCTTAGGGTGGGAAGTTTGGGATGTGAAGCTTGGGGATATGAAGGTTTGGGATATGGGTCTTAGGGTGGGAAGTTTGGGATGTGAAGTTTGGGGATGTGAAGTTTGGGGGTGTGAATTTTGGGGATGTGAAGTTTGGGATGTGAATTATGGGAATGTGAAGTTTGGGGATGTGAAGTTTGGGCTGTGAATATAAAGTTTGGGAGATTAATATAAATTTTGTGGATTTGAACTTTGGGGGGTGTAAAGCTTGGTGATATGAAATTTAAGAGATGTGAAACGCCGCCTTTTGACCAATAGAGTCTCCACTTGGATCCAATGTAGCATTCATATTCTTACAAGAGATAAAGACAGATTAATGCTTCAGAGCTGCATTCAGTATGCAAATATTTAGCATAGCTAGATAAAATTCCAAGTAAGTGCTAATAATTTACATACCTCAGCATACACGTCTGGCACTTTTGAATCATCTGCTTTGAATATTAGCACCAAGCTGCTGCCATTGCTAGGGTAGGTCATGTAGAGCAAGGTAATCGACCCTGCAAATTATTTTTTATTATAGCCTCTACTGAGAATTATATTGATTTGTTTTTCTAGCTATCCTATTTCAGATAGTAGAAGATTTTAACATATGATTTTGTTACATAAAACTCTGTTTCTCATTTGAAACTATCACTAATACAAGAGACTTAACATAGTTGTATTGGTACAACTTCTATTAGAATTGTATATGCAAAAAATAATAAGCTTATAAAAATAGAATTTTAATAGATTAGACATGACTTTAAATATATTTTTCAGGACAGATATATTATGATTTCAAGTTTAGTTTTTGTTACTATTGAAAATATGAGCAATAAAAAACAAATAATCATATATTAATTTTCAAAGCCTTTTACCCTTTTTTTGCAGTTCAAATAGTTCCTTTTTTATTTTATTTTGAATATAAATGGATTTTTTAATATTCTAGTCAACAAAGCTAAGCCATGCAATTCTTCATCTGGGTCATATCCTTTATTGAAATTGTTATATTATCAGACTGTTATTGATCAAACATCTATTATGTCAATTGACCAATAAAGTTATTGATATAAAATAGGGGTTAGCAACCTTTTTCTTACACCCTTAATACCCTTTATCTTATATCTATTAAGTTGGATATATATACAAAGTTGAACATTAATAATTAATAAATTTCTGTCTTTTTATACAAATCCCTTGTAAACATTATAATGCAACATCTATACTTATGTTTTATATTGGAAAGCAAAGAAAGCAAGGTAGAGAGCAAGGTAGATGCTGCAAAAGCTATAATGAAGGCTATAGCAAAAGCTACAACAGACTACAATAGAGGCTATTACAAAGATTATAGTAGAGGCTATTGCAGAGACTATGACAAAGGCTATGGCAGAGACTACAGTGGAGGCTACAGTGAAGGCTATTGCAAACTACACTAGAAGCTATGATGGAGACTACAGTAGAGACTATGATAGAAACTACAATAGAGGCAACTACAATAGAAACTACAAAACTACAATACAAACTACTATTTCAGAAACTATAGTGGAGGCTATAGTAGAGACTACAATAGAAGCTACAATGGTAGTGCAAAGCAAAGCAGATTCACTAAGTATAGTAGCAAAGGTGACTACTATTGGGATAGCTCTAGCCTAGATGCTTCCAGCTAGTTTGGCACCATTGGTACCATCTAGAGCTACTAGTACCAAGGAATCGGGTAAATTGCCAAGATGTGCCCAACTGGTATAAAATGGTTGAAATGGATAAGTATAACAAATGCTTTCATATAACTTTTATATTTTAGTTTTAACAAATTTTTTCCAAGGCAACCTCCCAAACTTACTCTACTACATATAGCTTTAAATGATAAGCAATAGCCTACTGCAATAGTTTTATGGCAAAGGTTACTGTGATCCTAGAAAGGCTCTACCTTGGCAAACATAGCTCTCTACCTGACCTCACCATTGCCATGGATAGTCAGCACAATATTGGCCCTGAGCACTAGACTAATATATTCAGATAATTTCATTGCTACCAAATATCGGGACCTTAGTCTTGACCATTAGAGGTTTAATACTAAGATTAGCTTCTACTAGGTCCTAGCCCCTTGCATTATTGCAAGGTCCCTAGTAAAAAGGTAGTGGATCAGGTTATTAGCAGAGCCTTTGATTAGAGATAGACCCCTATCTAATTCAATACTATTAAGGTAGCTATCTTTCACTGTAAGTGCAAGCTCAATATTAGTGCCATGGGCATAGCCTAGCCTTTACCAAAAGAGCTATCATAACATGAGCAAATGATTATCAACTAGCTCCATATAGGAGCCAATATATCAACCATAGTACATATCACCATATAGGTATTAATGTGTCTATCCTCTGTCCTGACTGGGGCATAGAAGATATTGTTGACTATATGTTTTTTTATTATCTCCAAGGTAATGGCTAAAGGGCTATTATAGTTACAATTTTATTTAAAAGTGCCTTTTTATAAGTCTTCAAGCATTAGGCATATATATAGACCTATTTAATATATCATTTATAGGCAGTATTGGGCACCATTAATAAAAATCTTAACTTCTATTAATGGCAAAAGCATCAGCATTAAAAAAATCTTAACTTTTTAACTCTTCATTTTGTTAAGTTAACTGAAAATTAATTGATGATTGTTAATAAATGTTAAAACATTAAAGTTAACACTGAAAATATAGAAGTCTTGCACTTTTTTCCTAAATAGACTTTATAATATATTGCTTTTGCTTTTCTTTCTTTTTAGTAAAACACAGAGGTCATCTAAGCGATTTACAAGCTAAAAAATAACAGTAAAATTAATAGTAAAACTTGTAAGCATAACACTACTATTGTATTAAAAGTAAGCATATAGTAAACTAAGTAACTTATTTATTTGACACTTGAAAGCTAATAAGTTAGTAATAAAATATAAATAGAAAGGTTGTTTCAGTAGCATTAGCAGGTGCAGTATAAAGTTAAAAAAGATTGGGAAAGAAGTGAATCAAAGTGATAGATACTTAGGTGCAAGCATTCAAGCAATAAAGTTCATAATTATAATTTATTATTAAAGTTCATTAGTAAGTTGTTACATCTGCATGATCATTGTCATAAACAAAGAGATTAACTAAGCATTTAGGTAAATTTGAATACATTTGTAATGTTATAACTTCTCACTAGACTTGTCTTAACAGCAGTCCATTATATTAATGTTAATAAAAAATCTTAATGCTTATTAATAGATTAACACTTATTAACGGTGCCCAACACTGTTTATAGGTACATTGATTTTGCATTTTAATCTCTAATAATTATAGGCTAGTTTTGGGTTGCATATAATATAAACATAATAGTTCAAACTAAAAAATCATTTTAAATTTTAATATAAACTTTTTTCTATTGCCAGTATTGGTCTTAGTCAAAGTACATTGTATAAATTCTCATATAGGCCCTACCTAATGGCTATGCTGTTGTGTAAGCACTTAACAATTAACAGTTGGAATTATTATAAAAAAATTTATATCCATTGGACCATTTGTACATTAGTGGCAAACTTGATACAAAACTTTTCAAATTAGGCCTTTAGGCTACTAAACCAAATGCTGACAATCAAGATGCCAAACTCTTGTACAAGTAGGCTGGGCCTAAGGCTAACTCATGTTAAAAACTATGCCATAAGGCATAACTCACATATAACAAGCTGAGCTAAACATTGTATCACAATCACAATTATTGTTTTGATCACTGCTTTTATCATACTTTTAATTTGGTTTTTTATTTAAACTACAGCAACAGTAAGTAATTCAGTCATTTTGTTTTCATAAAATTATCAAGATTTAAACTGCTTTATATACTGTACTTGTATTAGGGCCTAATGGCCCAGTAGCCTAGTAGCCTATAGTACAGAGCCTAACTCTCAAACGCATTTGTTTCCCCATTGATATTCGCATTGATATTCAAATTTAACAAAAGCAAAATACTAAAAGCAACCCGTAGCATGAAACTTTACACAGAGTAAACTGCAACCGTGAAACGACTATTGGTCAAGTTTCAGCTCGATATGTAACTTTGGCTCTGAGCAGGAGCGATTTTCGATGTGTTCCATTTAAAAGACATGTGATTCCAAAATTCATATTGATATTCGAGTACAGGTACTTCTGCTTCACCGATCTTGACGAAACTTTACACAGAGTAAACTGCAACCGTGAAACGACTATTGGTCAAGTTTCAGCTCGATATGTAACTTTGGCTCTGAGCAGGGGCGATTTTCGATGTGTTCCATTTAAAATACATGTGATTCCAAAATTCATATTGATATTCGAGTACAGGTACTTCTGCTTCACCGATCTTGACGAAACTTTACACAGAGTAAACTGCAACCGTGAAACGACTATTGGTCAAGTTTCAGCTCGATATGTAACTTTGGCTCTGAGCAGGAGCGATTTTCGATGTGTTCCATTTAAAATACATGTGATTCCAAAATTCATATTGATATTCGAGTACAGGTACTTCTGCTTCACCGAGCTTGATGAAACTTTACACAGAGTAAACTGCAACCGTGAAACGACTATTGGTCAAGTTTCAGCTCGATATGTAACTTTGGCTCTGAGCAGGAGCGATTTTCGATGTGTTCCATTTAAAATACATGTGATTCCAAAATTCATATTGATATTCGAGTACAGGTACTTCTGCTTCACCGAGCTTGATGAAACTTTACACAGAGTAAACTGCAACCGTGAAACGACTATTGGTCAAGTTTCAGCTCGATATGTAACTTTGGCTCTGAGCAGGAGCGATTTTCGATGTGTTCCATTTAAAATACATGTGATTCCAAAATTCATATTGATATTCGAGTACAGGTACTTCTGCTTCACCGATCTTGACGAAACTTTACACAGAGTAAACTGCAACCGTGAAACGACTATTGGTCAAGTTTCAGCTCGATATGTAACTTTGGCTCTGAGCAGGGGCGATTTTCGATGTGTTCCATTTAAAATACATGTGATTCCAAAATTCATATTGATATTCGAGTACAGGTACTTCTGCTTCACCGATCTTGACGAAACTTTACACAGAGTAAACTGCAACCGTGAAACGACTATTGGTCAAGTTTCAGCTCGATATGTAACTTTGGCTCTGAGCAGGAGCGATTTTCGATGTGTTCCATTTAAAATACATGTGATTCCAAAATTCATACTGATGTTCGAGTACAGGTGGAGGAGATGGCGCAACGTGACACAGTGGTCATTCTCGGAGACCTGAACGCAGTTCTGCGTAGGTCCGAGCGATCGCTGTTTGTGACAGCGCGCGAGAACGGCAACTCCGGAGCGCTAGAGGACTTCCTGGAGAGACAGGACATGGTGTCGGCCAACACCAGATTCCGCAAGTCACCGGGCAGGCTCGCGACCTTCGTGGGCTGCAAGCGGAGGCGGCGGAACGCGCGCGGCCGGAACGCTACGCGGAGGCTGGCACAGCTCGACCACGTGCTTGTGCGCTTTCGTGTGCGCCGCCGCGTCACCAACTGCCGCACCATTACGCCGCTGGCTCTGCGGTCCGACCATCGGCTGCTCATCTGCGACCTTCGGCTTCGGGACCCGCTCTACCGTCCGCCAAAGCGGCCACCGCGGCGCTACTACGTCGCTTTGCCGGTGCCTTTGTCACTGCGCTGGGCGACAAGCGTGGAGGAGCCGAGTACGCGGAGGTGAGCGCTGCAGTTCGAGCCGATGCGGAGCAAGCAGTCCCACTGATGCGACCGGCCCAGCGGTCTGGCAGGACGACCCGCGATCGACGAAGCGAGGGAAGATCTGGAGAGGCTCCGTCTGAGTGGGCGGCAAACTCGCGAGGCGGAGGAGGCTCTGGCGGCTGTCTACCTGCAGCGGCAGCAGTCCGCTGTCGATGACGCCACCCAAGCCGTCTCTGCCGCAGGGCCCGATTCCAGAGGGCGCGTGGCCTGGTCCGTCATCAACACTCTGACGGGGCGAAAGCGGCGCATCGCGCTCAACCAGGCAGGCGACATTCCGGATGAGCGCAGGTACGAGCTGCGCGAGTTCTTCGCCGCCATTGTCAACGCGCCGCCCCCTCCGCTTCGAGAAAATCTGAGGCTGCCGCCGGAGACGCCGTTGCCGGCGGAGGAGAGCTTCAACGTTGCCCCAGTCAGCACAGCCGACGTTGTGAAGTTCGCTCGGCAGTCGCCGGGCGCCAAAGCGCTTGGTCCGGACGAGATGCCCACCGAGGCGCTGCGGATCCACTGCGTGGCCACTGAGGTCGCCAGAGTGATGAACCGCGTGCTTTCCGGTGAGGTGGCGCCAAACGAATGGACCACGGCGCACATCGTCGCCATTCCAAAGAAGCCGGGCACCACCAAGCTCGAGGAGCATCGAGGCATCTGCCTACAATCCTGCGCCGCGAAGCTGTTCAGCCGCATGCTGCTATCGCGGTTACAGACTGTGCTGGACCCGTACCTGTGGCCTGAGCAGAACGGATTCCGGCCCCATCGCAGCACAGTGACGCAGATCCTGGCTCTTCGGCGAGTCATCGAGGAGGCGCGCATCCGCCAGTTGACCCTGATCCTGATCTTCGTCGATTTCAGGAAGGCCTTCGACTCGGTCGTGAGGGACGCGCTCCCAGAGGTGCTCCGTGCGTACAACGTGCCAGAGCTGCTGATTTCTGCTGTCATGGCGCTGTACCACGGCACGACGGCTGCTGTCTCAACACCGGACGGCCTATCGGATTTCTTCGAGACATCCTCCGGGGTGCTCCAGGGAGATACGCTAGCGCCGTTCCTATTTATTCTGGTGCTTGACTGGGTGCTACGGACTGCTCTGCCTTCCAACGACGACGGCTTCCTGCTGCGGCGACGCGTGGGTCGACGCCAACCGGAGAGACGGCTCAGCGTGCTTGGCTACGCCGATGACCTCGCCCTGCTGTCCTCAACCGTCGAGGGCGCCCAACGACAGCTGGATAGACTGGTTGCCGTTGCGGCGAGCGTCGGCCTGGTGGTCAACACGCAGAAGACCGTCGTGCTATGCGTGCCGGACGACACCGAGGCTGCAATCTTCTGCCGAGGCGCTGACGGACAGGCGAGTGAGCTTCCAAGATGTCAGCAGTTCGTCTACCTCGGCGGTCTGGTTCCCGACGTCCGCGAGGATCTGCGGCGTCGCCGAGGACTTGCCTGGGCTGCCTTTCGTTCTATAAGGTCAGTCCTGCAGTCCGAGGCCCTACCGGACCGCCAGAGGGCGGCGCTGTTCCAGGCGGTGATCGAAACCGTCCTGTTATACAACGCCGAGACCTGGACGCTGATAGACTCGCTCGAGGCTCAAGTCGACGCGGCGCACGCTGGCCTGCTGCGCGCCGCCTTCAAGATCGGCAACGAGCGAGTCACCAACACGGCGCTCTATCATCGCGCCGGCCTGGCCCGTCCTAGCGATCTGCTGCGCCGTCGGCGACTCCAGCTGGCAGGCCACGTCATCCGCGCCGAGGCCTACTGTCCGGAGCCGGTGCAGGAGGTGCTGCTACTTACGTTGCAGGCACCCTACCGGCGGGGACAGGCGAGGACTCGGCGCTACGTCGACTGTCTGCTGGCTGACGCCGGCGCCCCGGACTCTGCCGGCGGTGCGGCTTTTGTTCGCGCCCAAGCTTCGAAGCGCGCCATCTGACGCTGCTTTTGCGAACTGGCAGCGTACTCTGTTGTTGTTGTTGTTGTTTGGAATCACATGTATTTTAAATGGAACACATCGAAAATCGCTCCTGCTCAGAGCCAAAGTTACATATCGAGCTGAAACTTGACCAATAGTCGTTTCACGGTTGCAGTTTACTCTGTGTAAAGTTTCGTCAAGATCGGTGAAGCAGAAGTACCTGTACTCGAATATCAATATGAATTTTGGAATCACATGTATTTTAAATGGAACACATCGAAAATCGCTCCTGCTCAGAGCCAAAGTTACATATCGAGCTGAAACTTGACCAATAGTCGTTTCACTGTTGCAGTTTACTCTGTGTAAAGTTTCATCAAGATCGGTGAAGCAGAAGTACCTGTACTCGAATATCAATATGAATTTTGGAATCACATGTATTTTAAATGGAACACATCGAAAATCGCTCCTGCTCAGAGCCAAAGTTACATATCGAGCTGAAACTTGACCAATAGTCGTTTCACTGTTGCAGTTTACTCTGTGTAAAGTTTCATGCTACGGGTTGCTTTTAGTATTTTGCTTTTGTTAAAATTTGAATATCAATGCGAATATCAATGGGGAAACAAATGCGTAACTCTCAACGCTATACCTATAATTTACATGCTAGAATTTAAAAAATTTCGCTATATGGATAATTTCAAGTTCCTGTCAATAAAATCTTTAAAAAAGTTGAAAGCGAATCAATGAGAACCAAAAGTAGCTGTAAGGTATTTTTTAAAAAAACAATTCGTGTCTAAAAACGCAATATTTAGACAGTAGATTGGTGCTAAGAGTTTCAGCTTGTTATAATAAGTAATTCAATACTGTTATTACCGCAAAGAGCAACTCGTCTAATTCAGAACTGTTTTTCCCTACCCTTTCCTGGCATCCAGGATCAGATTATGAGATTCAGAAAACCTGAAAGCTTGATTGCGAATGCGCACACAGTCTCTCGTTTGTTTTAAACTGCATGTTACCTTTAAAATTGTTGCTTTAGTTTTATGTTCTTAGATTCAGTAAGAATTAAAACAATACAGGCCGCCTACTTGTCTCATCTTTGATTTTTAAACGTTCAAAAGCAGTGCAGCGAATGCAGTATTTAGCTTGTAGTGCAATCGTAAATAGCCATCGATTTTAAGTTTTGATTTATTTCAATAAATTCATAAAGCACGAATTCTAACGCAAGCGGTGACGAAGCTAAAATGTGAAATATTAGGAGCTGAAAATGGTTGTATATTGCACTGAATTACAGCAGTCTTACAGCTCCCGAATTTAAATAACTGATGAATAGCTATGATACGAGAAATATCGTGGGGTTCAATTACATGAAACAGCATCTGTCTAATACATACATGTGCGCAGAGTCATTTGTAAAAGTTAAGCATTAAATAATTAAGAGGTTTGCGATATCCAAGTACCCAAGATACATATATCTGCTAGAAACAGCATGCTATGTGACAATGTTATTTGACAAAAATGAGACAGTAAGTACTATTATATTATCAGAGCTTATATTTTAAATCATACATTTTATATGCATATTGTATTAAACAATAATAGGATAACAGTTTCCTCAATGGTATGTATGCAACATAGTAAGAAGGATAATCTCATGGAATCGATTGGAATGAGAATCGGGAATTTTCTTCGCAAAGATGGCCAGGTTGCCTCAGCTGTCACAGATTACCAACTCCGGCCGCCAGCCGGTCAGCGTCGCAGTCGTCGTTGTCACAGTCGAAACCGGCGTTGTTTCGTCGAGGGCGTCGCCGGCAGCACAGTGGCTCGCCGAGCTCCGTGGCGCTAAGTGGCGGCGAGCGCAACCGGTCGGACAGCGAGTGCAGCAGGTAGTTCTGCTCACCAGTCAGCAGAGGGAAGAGGCGCTCGTGCACTTCGTCTACTGCAATTGCGTCGCCAGCCTGGCAGGCGCAGACAAGCGACTGCAGACAGAGAAGCAGCTCCTCGGTTAGGAAGGCAGGCGGCGTCTCCTCGTCTGGCGAGGACCAAGCATATCTGAGGGAGGGTTACGTAGAATTTTTATCTTTCTGTCTTTGTGCCTTTCCTAATGTCTCAGTGCCTTTCCTAATGTCTCAGTGCCTTCCTAATGTCTCAGTACCTTTCTCAGTGTCTCAGTGCCTTCCTAATGTCTCAGTACCTTTCTCAGTGTCTCAGTGCCGTAGTGCTTCAGTGCCTTACTAGTGTCTCAGTGCCTTCCTAGTATCTCAGTGCCGTAGTGTCTCAGTGCCGTAGTGTCTCAGTGCCTTCCTAGTGTCTCAGTGCCGTAGTGTCTCAGTGCCTTCCTAGTGTCTCAGTGCCGTAGTGTCTCAGTGCCGTAGTGTCTCAGTGCCGTAGTGTCTCAGTGCCGTAGTGTCTCAGTGCCGTAGTGTCTCAGTGCCGTAGTGTCTCAGTGCCGTAGTGTCTCAGTGCCGTAGTGTCTCAGTGCCGTAGTATCTCAGTGCCGTAGTGTCTCAGTGCCGTAGTGTCTCAGTGCTGTAGTGTCTCAGTGCCGTAGTGTCTCAGTGCCGTAGTGTCTCAGTGCCGTAGTGTCTCAGTGCCGTAGTGTCTCAGTGCCGTAGTGTCTCAGTGCCTTCCTAGTATCTCAGTGCCGTAGTGTCTCAGTGCCGTAGTGTCTCAGTGCCTTCCTAGTATCTCAGTGCCGTAGTGTCTCAGTGCCGTAGTGTCTCAGTGCCGTAGTGTCTCAGTGCCGTAGTGTCTCAGTGCCGTAGTGTCTCAGTGCCTTCCTAGTATCTCAGTGCCGTAGTGTCTCAGTGCCGTAGTGTCTCAGTGCCTTCCTAGTATCTCAGTGCCGTAGTGTCTCAGTGCCGTAGTGTCTCAGTGCTGTAGTGTCTCAGTGCTGTAGTGTCTCAGTGCCGTAGTGCCTCAGTGCCGTAGTGTCTCAGTGCCGTAGTGTCTCAGTGCTGTAGTGTCTCAGTGCCGTAGTGTCTCAGTGCCGTAGTGTCTCAGTGCCGTAGTGCCTCAGTGCCGTAGTGTCTCAGTGCCGTAGTGTCTCAGTGCCGTAGTGTCTCAGTGCCGTAGTGTCTCAGTGCCGTAGTGCTTCAGTGCCGTAGTGTCTCAGTGCCGTAGTGTCTCAGTGCTGTAGTGTCTCAGTGCCGTAGTGTCTCAGTGCTGTAGTGTCTCAGTGCCGTAGTGTCTCAGTGCCGTAGTGTCTCAGTGCCGTAGTGTCTCAGTGCCGTAGTGCTTTAGTGCCTTCCTAGTGTCTCAGTGCCTTTCTAGTGTCTCGGTGACTTTCCTAGTATCTCAGTACCGTGCTTAGTGTCTAAATGTCTTTCTTAGTATCTCAGTGCTTTTCTTAGTATCTCAGTGCTTTTCTTAGTGTCTCAGTGCCTTTCTCAGTGTCTCAGTGCCAATCTTAGTGTCACAGTGACTTCGTTAGTACCTTCAGCCTCTAATTATCTTAACCTTCAGCTCTTCAGCGCATTAGCATCATCCAAGTGCCCAGAGCTGCGCAATGCCCACCTAGCCAGAGTGTCGGCATGCTCGGCCTCCAGCCGGTCAGCTGGCCTAGCCAGCAGGCACAGCAACAGCACCCGGCTAATCTCGCTGTCTCGCATGCAGTCCTGATAGCACGGCAGCAGCTGACCACCGCCGCCGGCGTCACCGCCGGTCCGTTGAACGATCTCCTGCATCCGGGTATGCACCAGTAGGGCCGCGTGCGGATCGCTCAGCTGCAGCCGGCAGGTGGCCAGCTTGCCTAGCAGGCGCAGCATCAGCATTGTGTGAGTTGGCACCAGGTCCGTGGCCCGGTGCAGGTGAACAGCCGCCTCGGCGAATTTGCCGTACAGCATGAGCGCCTCGGCCAGTTGGAGGTAGGCGTTCACCGCTAGCAGGGGCTGGCCGCACTGCTCGTAGACTGCAGCCGCCTGCGGAGCGGTGCGGTAAGTAACGGATAAAAAATGCAAGCACACACACACACACACAGTTATGCAGTTGTCACATGACTGCTCTCAGCCAGGGGCGTCGCCATGGATTTTATGGTGGGGGGGGAACATTATTTTTAGAATCGGTGTTGTCAGCGCTCATTTTGGCGCCACAGGCACTCATTTTGGCGCCGGAGCCAGGGTTTTTTTGGGCGCAGAGTGTGCGTATGCACCCTGAATTTTGAAATTGAAAAAGTGGGTGTGGTTTAGGTGCGGTCTCACAACCTATTGTATTTTCCTTTTAAGCTTCATTTGAACTGCCTTAAAAAAAGATCTGGAAAACGAGACAAGAGGTCAAAGGGATTCTTTGGACACAAGAAAATATTTGTAGATGTGTCTATATTCCCAGGTTTCTAGAGTAAGAGAAATTGCACTCTGAGCCTTAAAATTGAGGTGAGATTTCGCACCTTGTCTCTGGCGAAAAAAACCCAGGCCGCAGGCACTCATTTTGGTGCCGCAGGCGCTATATATTTTGTCACCCTGAAGTAAAATTATTGATTTCCATAATGGGTCACAAGGTTGGTGGGGGGACAAAGCATTGGCATGTGCCCTCCACAGCTTTTACTGGGGGGGATGTCCTATGTCCCCACTATCCGTCCCCCGTGACAACGCTCCTTCAGGTGAATAAAAGCGTGCCTAACCCCCCAGCGCAGGCCAACCCCCAAAACAGCCAACACAACGAACACCAAAACTCACAGTAGCTTCAGTTGGCAGAACAGCTCAGCGGTTAACGCGTCTGACTCACGCGCCACGACCCCCTGGTTCGATCTCGTGCTCGGTGCTCACCCACACCCACATTCATTTGAAGTTTGTTGTGCACGAAAAAATGGCCGGGGTTTGTCCTACTATTCACACCCAGGAGAGCCGATCCCCAAGGCACAGAGAGTGTACATGCCTGAGAGTGTATATGCCTGAGAGTGTACATGCCTGAGAGTGTACATGCCTGAGAGTGTACATGCCTGAGAGTGTACATGCCTGAGAGTGTACATGCCTGAGAGTGTACATGCCTGAGAGTGTACATGCCTGAGAGTGTACATGCCTGAGAGTGTACATGCCTGAGAGTGCACATGCCTGAGAGTGTACATGCCTGAGAGTGTACATGCCTGAGAGTGTACATGCCTGAGAGTGTACATGCCTGAGAGTGTACATGCCTGACGATCAGAAAGTCAGGGCCGCTGTACACCCTGTGTGAGCGTGTGCATGAGAGCGTGCCTGCGTACAGTACTGGCGCGCTTGAATGTGCTCAGGAGTCAGCAGAATGGGCAGGATTGCTGACAAATATTCAAATTCATAAGCCAGTCTCACCTGCACAAAGCTGGCAATGGCCAATTCGAGATTCTCGTGCAGCGACACTGACAAGGTCTTGCTGAGCTCCTCTTCAGCCATCAAGTGAAGCCGGGCGGCGCGCATCATGGCGCCAGCCTCAGCGGCGCTGTTGCCGATGCTGCTCTCGCATCTGCAGAGGAACAGCATATCAATATCAGACCACAATCTGTTGTCAAGTTGAACAGGCCACTTAAGCTATGCCCCCCCCCTTAGACAAGTGCTAAACCTTGCTGCATCTTATCTCAATTTTTTGACTCAAAAAAGAAAAAAACGTTACCTAGAAATCTCTTTGCCAATTTCTGGTCTCCAATATATAAATATACAAATTTCACAGTCCAATATACTTACTTGGCTTGACCTTTTGCAAACATTGCTGCATAGTAGAATGCTTGCTCCTCCATTTCCAGATGTTTTGAGATTGAATCAAATTCTGCACTACCTTCAGCCAAGTTGGGCTTCTTTAGAAAGCGCCTAAAAATGAGTAAGCATTAAGGTACTATATAAGACTGAATTCAATATTAAATCATTTCTAGCAGCACTTTGCTGCATGACCTTGAAATGAAGTTTGGCAAAAATTTAAGCTGATTTACAAAAAATTCTAAAAAAGTTTAACTATTTGTGATTCAAAGTTATGGCCTGATTAATACCTTCTGCAGGAGTTTTGCACTCTAAAGAAGGGTAGCAATATACCATATTAACTTTGTGGGGCATCAAAATAAATTTATTGAATTTTAACCCATCAATATCTCAGCTTGTATACTTGCCAAATTTTATTTTAAAGTCATGCACAAAACTGCTACTAGCAATCCTTTTTGATATACAACCATTTTTGTAATTGTGTAATAGGGCAATATATACCCTAGTGTATTTTAAATTACATTGTTATACAACTAGTGAGAGGCATTATTGCCCATTCTATCAATTCCACTAAGCAGGCACATAAGTGCATATTTGGGCACTTTATTAAATATTTATATAATCAAATATGTCCCTATACATAGGCATAATGGCCTATGTATAAAAATTCAATAAATGAAAATATTGAATTACTAAATTAATATTTAATGGTCCTAATTTTTATTATTAGACTTGTACATTTCTCTTTGCCTTGGATATTGGACTTCAAGTTTATTAATTGCATGAGCATTGCAAATTACTATGCCTGCACTTAGAATTAAGCCTAGCATATAAAAATATTGCACTAGACTATTATTAGGCTATGGCCTTTTTAAGAAGCAATAGTTAGATATTATGTTACATGCAATTAAAAAATGGTAACAATAACATTTTTGAGAAATTCAACTTAAAGAACAAATGAAAATTTTAAGACAATTTGATAACAATATAATTGATCTTTTTATATTAATAAGTATTTATACTATTTTATTCATTTAACTTTAGATATTCAATGGTTTAATAATATTTTCCAATTTAATCACTATATAAATATAGTGCATGAATTGTATGCAAGGCCAATGTACATATAAATTGGGCTTGCGTGAGCACTACAATATAAACAGAGTTTTAAAAAAACAATAAAAATATCAATGAGTATTGATTTTTAACTTTTAATAAATTTTTAATGTAGTAGGGGGCCTACTTTTTTTCTTTAAATAAGAAAAAACATATTTTATTTTTACTTTATACTATTACTAATTCAATTGTATCAAGACTTAGTCATATTATGTTTTCTCACTAGCCAATATAGAGAATTGGAACAAAATTGCTACATAAAGTCCTATAACTAACTTTGCCCACGCTGGAACTCTGCCCCTAAGCGCTACCCTGCACCAGCACCGCCAGATGCTGCTGGGCCACTGCCTATAGACCCTGGGTTGCAATGCACTCTTCCCTCTGGCCCTAGCCATGCTACACTGGCTGACTGAGCAAATGCACCATAGCTAGGCCTGCACTGCTACTCTAATGGACTGCCTTATCACTGACTTGTAGGCGCTTGAGCAGTTGAGCTGACCCCTCAGGCTGCTGCTGCCTGCCCCTTCTGCCTGTTCTGCAAGCGGGTGCATACAAGGGGCCTCCCCTTTGCATCTTAATATACTTGATATGTATACATATATATAGAAATTTAGAAGTAATGATAGACAATAGACAATAGACAATATATATAAATATATATATTTATATAAATATTATATACCTAATATATATATACCTAATTTAAGTTAGGTATATATATATATATACCTAACTTAAATTAAAGGGTCAAGTCTGCCTAAAGCCAAAGCCAAAGGCATTGGTAAATAGGCCTATCTATGCCTATCCAAATTTAAATGTATTGAAAATAGACTAAGCCTAGAAAAAGTATTACAGCAAAAACTGTTTTGCTAATAGATTGCACTAAAACTATAAGTAGAACGAAACTTACTTTTTTAGCTTTGCTGTCACTTGTCTATACTTGCTCAGATAATTTATTGATCCATTCATTTTTGATCTGATAGATACAGAGAAAAATTTATGCTAATGACTATAGCCTATAGATTACCTACGTATATATGTATATATTATACGCTATGGCCTATGTTAAGAATTACTTTTTAAGTTTCTTAGAAAATACGACATTTAAAAACGGAGACAAAATTTATCATAGAATATTACGAACTTTAAACCCGAGCATCATTTTTTGTTTTACTAGGGTCCATGAAAGTCCTATGTCAGAGAGACGCCAAAAGTATAGTTTTACAAGCCAGATTCGAGTAATTTTATTGGTTAAATAATCCTTTTATTTCTAAAACAGTAGAACTTTAAAATATATAATTCAGTCTATTCCTATTGGCGTTATTATGATTTCTATTTTCTAGTGAAGTCAAGCAATAAGGTGCTTCCTTTAAGAGTGTAAGCTATTAATGAGTTTGGGATTTGGAAGTCATAGAGAATAGAATATAGAGGTTTTGGAACAGAAATCTAACAATTAACACAACAACGATGTCATGCACACATATTGTTGTACAGCCACGTACACGGCCGGATACATTAAAGCTGCATTAATAAGGATATGCATCAATAGTATTTGCGATGAATAAGCTCTTCCGTTAAGTAGCTGGACAAACTTTTCATCTAAAACAGTTTTAGCAGTGTTCCTCTGGGGCCCAACGAAATAGATGTAATTCTACATAAAACCAAAGTTCACAGGTCGCTTCATCGCTACCACCATTGGCGAACCTGACAAATCTGTCATTTCAACAGATTTTTGTACTTCTGGAGGACCAGCTGGTCGCCGATTAATTCCCTCAAGAGCTGCCTTGTATTCATCTTCATCTTTCTGAGGCAGCATCGGTTTCGCTGAAGACCGAGACCCGCGCCCTCGTTCCTCATGGAAGACTTCGAGGTTCATCATTAGCAAGGCTGAATTGTTGCGAGCAGGATGAAAGCAGAGGACGTATAGGTGCTTAGATATCGGACTATATATGCAAGAAAGTGGGGCACGGCTTAGGCGCAGAGTCTGTGCGTATCTCAACATTGGGTTGCCATGCGTTGACTCTGGATTAAAATGAAAGCAATGACAGCTCCAGCCAGCATCTTCGCCGCTCTCTCCTAAGTAGGTGAGCCAGCAGCGACCGCCAAAGCTACCAAGACCGCCAATGAGGGCTCCGTTGACGTTGCCACCAGCACCGCCACCAGCACCGCCACCAGCAACGCTACCAGCACCACCACCAGCAACACTACCAGCACCACCACCAGCACCACCACCAGCAACACTACCAGCACCACCACCAGCACCACCACCAGCAACACTACCAGCACCGCCACCAGCACCTCCACCAGCACCGTCACCAGCATTGCCATCGCCTCCATTACCTGCAGCACTAGCAACATAACTACCAACCGTTGCTGCCGAAGCTGCTGTCAAGTCTTCTTGGAAATGTCCGGCTGTCTGGTTGCCCTCCGGATAAACAGTCAGCAGTAACATATTGTGTTCCATCACAACTTCAATTGCCTTAAGACCGTTCTCGCAGCACAGGCCCTGCAAATAGTACGAAAAAAATCGTCAAAGAGGAATTTCTCCCGAAAAAGTTTTGCTGTCTGATTTTGACTTGACAGAAAATACGAGGTAATCACAATTCGAGTCAAATTGTCACTCACCTGCATGTCCATCACGCAGAGGCTGCGATGCTCCTTTTCCAAATCGGCAATCTGGATGCTGCCCCACTTCTCAGCAATGATCAGCAGATGCTTGTGCAGCTTCAATCGCCACGGCAGCTTAAGGCCTTCGAATAGGAAATTCTCCAACTTCAATCCAGATAGGCTAACTACAGCAATGTTGCTCTTGTTAGTGACATACAGATTGCTTTTGTTTAAGCCGGAGCCCGAGTTCGAAAACTCGCGAATGCAAACATCGTAGACGTATTCGGAGATCGGCTCGGATAGTTTGTAGTTGCTCTCAGCCACCACCACTGGCCGGTCCTTGCGAAATCGGAACGCCTGGTCCGGTGCGACTCCACCGGTCGAGCTCTGGCTGCTGTTGCGGCTGCGAAATTTCAATACCAAATTTTATGCTGTACTTTCCTGTCCCCTTTGACTTTCCCCTGACTGCCAGCTTTCCTCCCCTGACTGTTAGCCCTCTTCCCCTGACTGCCAGCCTTCCTCCCCTGACTGCCAGCCCTCATCCCCTGACTGTCAGCTTTCCTCCCCTGACTGCCAGCCTTCCTCCCCTGACTGCCAGCCTTCCTCCCCTGACTGCCAGCCTTCCTCCCCTGACTGCCAGCCTTCCTCCCCTGACTGCCAGCCTTCCTCCCCTGACTGTCAGCCTTGCTCCCCTGACTGTCAGCCTTGCTCCCCTGTCAGTCCTCCTCCCCTGACCGTCAATCTTTCTTCTCCCTCCAATCCCCAGCAAGAGCCCCTCCCTGTAAAAGTACCTTAAGTTGTCCCGACGCCCCGACAGCAGGCTGGACTGTCGCTGGCCCGAGTCGGCGCCGCCGCTCGCCAAATCGGCGTCGATACCGCCGGAAGCGGCGGCGGCGTCGGCCTCAGCGGAGCAGCTGTAGAGCGACACGTGCAGCAGGCAGCCGAGCAGGGTGCAGGTGAACACGACGTTATCGCCGTTAGCCGACATGCAGAATCCGTCAGTCAGCTGGGGGAATTTGGGAAATCTGGCCAGCTCAGTCAGCGGCTTGATTGGCTGGCCGTTTAGCGGCTCGCTGTAGGCGATCATCACGTAGGCGTCGTCATGCTGCTCGACGGTGACAAGGCAGGTCATAATCTCCGGACTGATTGACAACTCCTTTAAGAAGCAGTGAAATACCGGCCGCTCGATTGGGCACTCCTGCGAGGTGGCGGTGAAATTGAAATTCAGTTGAAATTATGCATTTAAATTTCAAGCCAAATCATCCGCGCCTGAGAAGACAGGCGCCCTCCCGCGGCGTTTCGTGTTTTCTACAATACGTAACTATCTGAGTTTTTGCTGTCATCAAATATGGAAGCTTTCTCTCTTTTCCTTCCGTCCAAACTATCCGAGTCGCGGCACAGAGCAGCATGGGGACCCAAGTCAAAGAGAGTGTGACGGTTAGCCATAGCAGCTTGCTTCCTTGACTGCGGATCGCACTGTCGCACAGTGCCCAAACCCACTCTACGAACTAATGAATACCCTAGATTACAACTCGCAGACGCACCTGCACCAGCTTCAGGTCCTTGAGTATCGGTTCCCTGTCTGCCCGTCCGTCATGACCAGCGTCGCCCTTGCCTGGGCCGCCTTTCGCTCGAACCAGGCCGAGCTGCTGAAGGTCCACCATCAGCTGGTCGGCCGTGTGAGGCGCCACTGTCGACTCCATCAGGCCGCCGTCCTGCTGCATCACTGGCCGCGGCACGTTCTTGTCGCTGCTCAGGTTGAACATGCACCTGACGTCGTCCACCTGCGGGTGAGCGGAATTTAAGGATGGAAATGGGAAATGTGGAATATGGGAAGTGGGGACTGAGAGTGGACAATGGAGAGTATGGAATAGAGAGTGGGGAGCGGGGAATAGGGAATGGGGAATATGGAATGGGGAGTGGGGTATAGGGAGTCGGGAATGAAGAGTAGGGAATGGGGAGTAGGGAATGGAGAGTGGAATGGGGTATTGGGGATAGGAAATGGGAATGGGGAGTGGGGAATGGGGATTGCAAAATGTGGAGTTAAAAGTGGGGAATGGGGAATGCAAAATGTGGAGTTAGGAGTGGGGAATGGGGAATGGAAATGGAGAGTGGGGAATGTGGAAAAGAAAATAAAGATGAAAGTGAATTGGAAAGTCAAAGTACTTTGTGGTGCACTTTTAAAAGCCAAACCTGCTGCTCTTGATTCCGCTGAAATCCTTGCAGACTTTGGTGACGATTTTCGCGCCAAGTGACAAACTTTGGATCGCGCGCCCGCTTTGGACCGTCGTCAGCATCGTTAGCGGATTCCAATGGCGCCTTGGACAGCTGCGGTTTGAAGCCATTGTACTTTGTATAGTCTGTTCCCCTGGTCAGTACCATGGATTGTTGGTCAGTACCCTGGATTACTTTTTAGTGCCCTGGATTGTTTGTCAGTACCCTGGATTGTTTGTCAGTACCCTGGATTGTTTGTCAGTAACCTGAATTGTTTGTCAGTACCCTGGATTGTTTGTCAGTAACCTGAATTGTTTGTCAGTACCCTGGATTGTTTGTCAGTAACCTGAATTGTTTGTCAGTACCCTGGATTGTTTGTCAGTAACCTGAATTGTTTGTCAGTAACCTTAATTGTTTGTCAGTACCCTGGATTGTTTGTCAGCAACCTGGATTGTTTGTCAGTACCCTGGATTGTTTGTCAGTAACCTGAATTGTTTGTCAGTACCCTGGATTGTTTGTCAGTAACCTGAATTGTTTGTCAGTACCCTGGATTGTTTGTCAGTAACCTGAATTGTTTGTCAGTACCCTGGATTGTTTGTCAGTAACCTGAATTGTTTGTCAGTACCCTGGATTGTTTGTCAGTAACCTGGATTGTTTGTCAGTACCCTGGATTGTTTGTCAGTACCCTGGATTGTTTGTCAGTACCTTGGATTGACAGCTACAGGATTTGGTCATTAGCTATGCAAAAACAGCAAGCTCCAACCTGAAAGAGCTGGTCACTGAGCAGTAGGTTTCTAGTGGCGCCGAAGTCGCTGGAGCCCAGGTTCATAGCGCCCAGCCCGGTCCCGAAGGTAGCATCCGATTTTGTGTCGTTCTCGTTCATAGTGGCAGATTGATGCTTCTCCAAAATTGGTTGATTTTTTGGACCAAAATTTTGCTTTTTAGACAGATTCAAATAAAAATTGGTACAATTAGTTGACACTGAAGCAAGAGCTTCAATTCAAATCATTTTTTCTTTGGTCAAACCGGTCAAAGGAAGGTTGAAAGAACCGGTTTGGCCATAGACAAAAAATCAATAGCAAAATAAAGCCTTTATTTTTGCCAGTCGATTAAAGCAGTTTTGAGAATATCAGAATAAATAAATAAAACGATTTCCAAAAAATCTTTTTAATTTTCCAGGATTGTTTCGGTTACATTAAATATTACCCCGCAAAATCGTTATGCCTATGTTGTTTAAGAGAAAAAAATGCCTCTTTAGGAGCTGTGTTAATAAATTTTGGGAGTTGGGACCCTCGAACAAAATTATTAAAATTAATTTCATATTATTTATTTATTTATTTTTAGTTTATTCATTTTTTTATATTTTACTTATGAAGCTTTTACTTTCCAAATAAATATTATTTGTTGTTCAAGTAATGATGTAAACATTGCTAAGCTGTTTAATTTTTTTTAATCTTGATTTCTTAATTGATTAAAATAAGCGAACAAACAAGCAATTCAAAACATTAAATTTTGACAAAAATTTGCACATTGCTCTACTCAAAGTAGAGAGAAAAGGCAAGCAAATATTTATTAATAAATTAAGAAAAGCACAAAAGGCATCGAAAGAAATGAAACGCAAGGCTTTACATATTTTTCAAAGGTTTTTATTGTGCTAGTGAAGGTCGAGAGACAAAAAGCAATTCAAAGAAGGGCATTCAACAGTAGAAAATAATAATTAGCGAGATCAATTGGTCTGCACGGTTCTCCTCGTTGCCATGTGGTTGCTATGCTATAGTAAGTCATTTTCTTCGTTTGATTGGCGGCAGTTGGTGCTGACGAGATGCCTGATGGGCTGATGCGGATGTGCCGGCTGATGACAGAGTGGCCCGTTCAGCTATTGACGTCTGACTCTGCGGTGCAGGGTGGCAGGGCGAATAAAGGATGTCAGGGTGTCTGCCGAAAATACTATAAGAAACTAAAATAGTGCTCGTGTACCGGGGATTGCTGTTCATAATAAAGAGCTACCTAGGAAAATTGGTCATTAGCTACACAGGATAATACGCAACTAGCTACCCTAGATAATAGGTCATCAGATACACCAAATTAAAAGGTTATTAGCTACCCTATAAAATAGATCACTAGTTACCCTAGATAAAAGTCATTAGCTACCCTATATAATAAATCACTAGTTACCCTAGATAAAAGGTCATTAGCTACCCTGTATAAAAAATAGGTCACTAGCTACCCTAGATAAAAGTCATTAGCTACCCTATATAATAAATCACTAGTTACCCTAGATAATAGGTCATCAGCTACCCTCGATAAAAAGTTATTATCTACCCTATAAAATAGATCGCTAGCTTCCCTAGATAAAAGGTCATTAGCTACCCAGGATAATCGGTCTTTAGTTACCCAGGATTATAGGTCATTAGCTAGTACCCTATTAGTTACCCAAAATAATAGGTTACTAGCTACCCTAGATAAAAGGTCATTAGCTACCCAGGATAATCGGTCATTAGTTACCCTAGATAAAAGGTCATTAGCTACCCAGGATAATCGGTCATTAGTTACCCTAGATAAAAGGTCATTAGCTACCCAGGATAATCGGTCATTAGTTACCCTAGATAAAAGGTCATTAGCTACCCAGGATAATCGGTCATTAGTTACCCTAGATAAAAGGTCATTAGCTACCCAGGATAATCGGTCATTAGCTACCCTAGATAAAAGGTCATTAGCTACCCAGGATAATCGGTCACTAGCTACCCTAGATAAAAGGTCATTAGCTATCCAGGATAATCGGTCATTAGTTACTCAGGATACTCTAGGCCATTAGCTAGCCTAGATAATAGGTTAATAGCTACCCTATTAGTTTCCCTATGATAAAAGGTCATTAGCTACTCTAGATAATTGGTCAACAACTACCCAGGATTATTAGTGATTAGCTATGCTAAATTCTTAGCCTTAAATTGTATTATTTTCATTATTTTTCAAAAACAATAAGTGTAAGACCCGTGTAGTGTAGCGAGTAATATTAAAACAACCCTTTTAAGGGTAGCATCGTTTTCATGCAATAAGAAAGGTTAAAAAAATTGCAAAAGTTACTTCGAACTGGTGAAAGTCTCTCTACTGACTGGCTGAAACTCACAGAGTCTGTCTCCCTGCACCCAGTTCCCAGCTTTCCCATTCCTATCCATCCCGTCAGACCAATTCAACCCCTTGATCTCAATTCCAATTAGAGCACAGCCAGCTTTAGCAACTCGCTCCCGCTCGCTCTCCCACTCGTTCAATCGCCCTTGCTTGACCTTTTTTACTAATACGAGCGCTTGCAGAGCCAATTTCAAGCGGCTGCTTGTTGGTCCAAGTTAGCAAACATTGAGCGGCCGAACCGCTTGCCATTGCTAAAACCCCCATCTGCCAAATAGCCGCAACCCAACTCACTGCACTGGAAACCGACTCTTTTCGCTTTCCCAGCAAGATCGTTAGCAGCAGGACTTGTGCGGACTGAACACGATAGCGGCATCGAAAAATTAGTTTGATAAAACTACAAACTGTCAAACCTGCTGAACAGTGAATAGTGGGGGAAAGCTCGTTATGAATTCATCATTATTTTAATTGCTCGGTTGCTGGCTCAACTGCCTGCTTCTATGTGTCAAATTCTAACCCTTATCTCTATTCCCCACCTCTATCCCCACCTCTATCCCCACCTCTATCCCCATCTCTATCCCCATCTCTATTCCCACCTCTATCTCCATCTCTATCCCCATCTTTATCCCCATCTCTATCCCCATCTCTATCCCCATCTCTATCCCCATCTCTATTCCCACCTCTATCTCCATCTCTATCCCCATCTTTATCCCCATCTATATCCCCATCTCTATCCTAGATCTCTCTCTATCTATTACAAGCGTATGTTTTAATACATAGGAAAATTAAAAAAAGCCCAACCAGCCGATAGGTGAGAAATGATGGAAGAGTGAAAGTAGGAATAACGACGCGCGTTCGAGCCTCAAAACCCTTCATCTGGCGCATACGAGGACTAGTGCTTGGGTAAAATAGGGCAGTATTATCGTCCAGTTCGCGCGCTAAAAACCCGCCGCGGTGACAAGTAGCTGTACACTACTTACAGAAGCCACTCATTAGTATACATGCATACGATCTGTAGGAATAAGGCCCTACTGCAGCTTTGGCTGGTCCATCAATCGAACCTCGGAAGAGCCTAATGGCGGGGCTGAACAGTCAGCTGCTGTGACTCGTTTACAGCCCTGGGCATCCATCCCGCCCCCCCTCTTCAGAAAAAAGCAAAAAATGCAGTTTTAGCATTTCAGCGCGCGACGGGAACGCAGACTGCAGCGTCTACCCGGGGAGTGAAAGGGGAGTGACAGATACGAGTAGCTGGTAGAAGTAGAATCGGGCTTGCCATGCAATTCTAATGCAGTTACAAAGTGTCCACTTGAAGCTTGTCTTTCTTGCTAGCGCGGATCCCCATGGATGAATCAAGGAGGCCTATGAAAAGTAATCTGGAGTCTGACATTTTCTTTAAAAAAAATTATCAAACTCAGAATCAGTTAAAGAAATTGTGACAAAATCCGGGTGCTAAAATCCCGTTTCTAAAGCTCCCATAAAAAATGGAAAAAAGGGTAAGTTGTCCTGGGGCATAGAGTCTATAACAGACAGTACAATAATGCAACAGGTGTTAAGTCGCCCAGCCACTCACCGCATTGGAGTGGATAATGGAATGTTTTGTTGTTGCTTAAGCCGTTAATTAGGTGACAATTAGCTTGACGAGGTGGGCAACGCGTGGAGGTGGAAAGAATTGGCACAGCGTGCTTTTAACACCCTGTGGAAGGGTTGCATTCAGGACTCACTGCCTCCCGTTTTTTACTTTCATGGCATCCCTGTGTTAACAATTTTTTTACAGCAGGCAGGTGTATTGGCTATACTGCAAGCGTAAAAATATTACGCTTGTAAATACATTTGCTAATCTAACAATTCGTTGTTCATCTAGACAATAGATTGCTAATCTAGTCAATGGATTGCTAATCCAGTCAATGGATTGCTAATCTAGTCAATGGATTGCTAATCTAGTCAATGGATTGCTAATCTAGTCCATAGATTGCTAACCTAGTCAGTGGATTGCTAATCTAGTCAATGGATTGCTAATCTAGTCAATGGATTGCTAATCCAGTCAATGGATTGCTAATCTAGTCAATGGATTGCTAATCTAGTCAATGGATTGCTAATCCAGTCAATGGATTGCTAACCTAGTCAGTGGATTGCTAATCTAGTCAATGGATTGCTAATCTAGTCAATAGATTGCTAATCTAGTCCATAGATTGCTAATCTAGTCAATGGATTGCTAATCTAGTCAATGGATTGCTAATCTAGTCAGTGGATTGCTAATCTAGTCAATGGATTGCTAATCTAGTCAATGGATTGCTAATCTAGTCAATAGATTGCTAATCTAGTCAATGAATTGCTAATCTAATCAATGGATTGCTAATCTAGTCAATGGATTGCTAATCTAGTCAATGGATTGCTAATCTAGTCAATGGATTGCTAATCTATTCAATGGATTGCTAATCTAGTCAATGGATTGCTAATCTAGTCAATTGATTGTTAATCTAGTCAATTGATTGCTAATCTAGTCAGTGGATTGCTAATCTGGTTAATGGATTGTTAATCTAGTCCATAGATTGCTAATCTAGTCCATAGATTGCTAATCTAGTCCATAGATTGCTAATCTAGTCAATGGATTGCTAATCTAGTCAATGGATTGCTAATCTAGTCAATAGATTGCTAATCTAGTCCATAGATTGCTAATCTAGTCCATAGATTGCTAATCTAGTCCATAGGTTGCTAATCTAGTCCATAGATTGCTAATCTAGTCCATAGATTGCTAATCTAGTCCATAGGTTGCTAATCTAGTCCATAGATTGCTAATCTAGTCAATGGATTGCTAATTTAGCTCGTAGTTAATATATTTTGAATCAAGCAATCAAGAAGTAAGTCTTTTCAGTCCAGCAATGTTCTATCCAAGCTTAGACTTAAAAAACAGGAAAATATTTTGCCCAGTAGCCTGATTACCGAAGCCGACAGGTAGGGGAGGTTGTGGTGGAGGCTTTTAGTCCGGCTGAGTCACCGGACTGACGAGCTTGCCCACGTAAGCGCAGGATTCGAAAATTTAGTTGCTAGAAATTTAATGGAAGCGCGGAACCCCAGTACAGACCCAACCCTCCCACTAGCAGCTGGATAATGGAGTGCCAAGGCCTAAGCTGGAACACCGCGGTGAGGGTGGGTTCGAAACAAAGGCTGCACGCTGGCAGTTGTGGAATCTGAAGGTAGGAGGACGCGGGGGTCAAGCCTTACTAAAGCATGTAGCAGCATTGCATTCTGCCGACTGGGGTTGAAAGGAATTCGGCGCGCCGATACGGAAATAGAATGGATTGCTAGTCTAGTCAACACCACGAATGCAATAATCCAATGGATTGCTAATCTATCCAACATCCTGGATGCAATAATCCAATGGATTGCTAATCTATCCAACATCCTGGATGCAATAATCCAATGGATTGCTAATCTATCCAACATCCTGGATGCAATAATCCAATGGATTGCTAATCTATCCAACATCCTGGATGCAATAATCCAATGGATTGCTAATCTATCCAACATCCTGGATGCAATAATCCAATGGATTGCTAATCTATCCAACATCCTGGATGCAATAATCCAATGGATTGCTAATCTATCCAACATCCTGGATACAATAATCTAATGGATTGCTAATCTATCCAACATCCTGGATGCAATAATCCAATGGATTGCTAATCTATCCAACATCATGGATCAATAATCCAATGAATTGCTAATCTATCCAACATCATGGATGCAATAATCCAATGGATTGCTAATCTATCCAACATCCTGGATGCAATAATCCAATGGATTGCTAATCTATCCAACATCCTGGATGCAATAATCCAATGGATTGCTAATCTATCCAATATCATGGATGCAATAATCCAATTGATTGCTAATCTATCCAACATCCTGGATGCAATAATCCAATGGATTGCTAATCTATCCAACATCCTGGATGCAATAATCCAATGGATTGCTAATCTATCCAACATCCTGGATGCAATAATCCAATGGATTGCTAATCTATCCAACATCCTGGATACAATAATCCAATGGATTGCTAATCTATCCAACATCCTGGATGCAATAATCCAATGGATTGCTAATCTATCCAACATCCTGGATACAATAATCCAATGGATTGCTAATCTATCCAACATCATGGATCAATAATCCAATGAATTGCTAATCTATCCAACATCATGGATGCAATAATCCAATGGATTGCTAATCTATCCAACATCCTGGATGCAATAATCCAATGGATTGCTAATCTATCCAACATCCTGGATACAATAATCCAATGGATTGCTAATCTATCCAATATCATGGATGCAATAGTCCAATGGATTGCTAATCTATCCGACATCCTGGTTACAATAATCCAATCCTACACAACGCAGCTTTATTAAATCCTCTGCAGGATTCACAGGTGTGCAGAGTTAATTTTGTACCTGACCGGGTCAAAACACCGACACCCGGGTTCGCTGATCCAGCCAAGCTTCGGTCGGGACAAAGCATCTTGTTGGGGGGGGGGGGGGTAGGTATTCACTTTTTGTTCGCTATACAGCCAGCAAGGGTGATGCGGGACCATGCCCAGATCCCCGCGCGCTTCTTGTTGACTAATGAGGCGTCCGTCGGTCAGTCCAAGATGCAGAAGGGGAATCTGGGAAGACAAGGAAGGAAGGTTTAACAGCGGCGGGGCACACTGACCCCCCCCCCTCCCAGGCAACCAACGGTGCCCAGTCCAGCCGCTGATATGGCCCGTCTGCCTGATTTTCTTTTCCTATAGCAATTTGTGCTGATGCGGAGTGACTCAACACAATCTCAGTTGAATTCTGAACTCGGGTGTCGGCCGTTGTTGGCTTTCGTTTTGTAATACATGTAGCACAAAGCTTCTATGAACAGGTCATCAGTGCGTGTGTTTCTGTTTTGTCTGTGTGTGTGTATTTGTGTGTTCAGTATGATATCTCAGTAAGTATGTACAGTAAGTATGCGCGCATGATCAGCCCCTCGGAAAGTGTACAGCAACTGTGTGTACATGATCAGCCCCTCGGAAAGTGTATAGGAAGTGTGTGTACATGATCAGCCCCTCGGAAAGTGTACAGAGGCTGTGTGTACATGATCAGCACCTCGGAAAGTGTACAGAGGCTGTGTGTACATGATCAGCCCCTCGGAAAGTGTATAGGAAGTGTGTGTACATGATCAGCCCCTCGGAAAGTGTACAGAGGCTGTGTGTACATGATCAGCCCCTCGGAAAGTGTACAGCAACTGTGTGTACATGATCAGCCCCTCGGAAAGTGTATAGGAAGTGTGTGTACATGATCAGCCCCTCGGAAAGTGTACAGAGGCTGTGTGTACATGATCAGCCCCTCGGAAAGCGTACAGGAAGTGTGTGTACATGATCAGCCCATCGGAAAGCGTACAGGAAGTGTGTGTACATGATCAGCCCCTCGGAAAGCGTACAGGAAGTGTGTGTACATGATCAGCCCATCGGAAAGCGTACAGGAAGTGTGTGTACATGATGAGCCCCTAAGCACACACATAAGAATCCCTGTTTGTCAAAGTGAACTAGTAATGAAGGCTGCTTTCAGTGCCCCATCAAAGATGCAGAGGCAACACCAAAGTTGCTGGTATTTCCTGACTTTTCCTGTTTGCCTCAACCTTGGCAACAGGAGCAACTGCGGGCTTTAAATCACACGTGTTTGCAGGCAGTACTAGATAACAAAGGCCAATGCTGTTGTTCCATATATCTTGTAAGGGGCCGGGTAGGTAGCTGCGAAAGAAGATAGAAAGCAACTGACACCAAGAACGATGTTCTGAATAGAAAAGCGCCGGAAAAGTTATGACAGCCTACAAGAAAACTGCTGCTGCATTCGATGGACAAATCACTAAGGTTGTTAGCGGAAAATTACAAAGAATCTTCAAAGCCACTGTGTCTTGAAAATCATCCGGGTATTAATCCCCAATTAGAGATCCCCATCATTCAGGTATTAATCCCAATTAGAGATCCCATCATTCAGGTATTGATCCCCAATTAGAGATCCCATCATCCAGGTATTAATCCCCAATTAGAGATCCCATCATTCATGTATTAATCCCCAATTAGAGATCCCATCATTCATGTATTAATCCCCAATTAGAGATCCCCATCATTCAGGTATTAATCCCCAATTAGAGATCCCCATCATCCAGGTATTGATCCCCAATTAGAGATCCCATCATCCAGGTATTAATCCCCAATTAGAGATCCCATCATCCAGGTATTAATCCCCAATTAGAGATCCCATCATCCAGGTATTAATCCCCAATTAGAGATCCCATCATCCAGGTATTAATCCCCAATTAGAGATCCCATCATTCAGGTATTAATCCCCAATTAGAGATCCCATCATCCAGGTATTAATCCCCAATTAGATATCCCATCATCCAGGTATTAATCCCCAATTAGATATCCCATCATCCAGGTATTAATCCCCAATTAGATATCCCATCATCCAGGTATTAATCCCCAATTAGATATCCCATCATCCAGGTATTAATCCCCAATTAGAGATCAAGAGAAGCGTTTTAAAGCAGGAATAAAAGATTCTTTGGAAAGTATTTTCCTTTTTTCGAAAAGGTATAGATAATTCCGACGATGTAGCCAGAGTAGGTCTGCTTTCAGCTGCTTCTGGCACCGTTCGGGACAAGGCCAGTGCTGCGTAGAATGCGTTCACATGAGTAACAAAGGTGGGTTGAAAAGATGAAAGAAGACAGTTAGAACAAAGGCTGTAGAGAAAAAAATGCGCAAAATTTCTGGATGGGGATCTGCACAGATAACGATGGGAGAAAAGTTAAGGGTTAAAAAGAGTTCGCTTTCTGTGTCGGTCAATGTAGCCAAATTTGCGCCGGGCTGATCGAGAGAGATTTTTGCGTCGGGGAAATTTCTTGCCGCAGCATCGAGTATTAAGTATCGGTTGATGGCCTGCGCTATGAGGGGCCCAAGATGGATGGCTGCGAGAATTGCCCTCCCAGCTAGTAAGTGAGGGGCGCTCTTCAAACACAGGCCTAACAGAATCGTCCTGACCAAGAACGGTGACGTAACCAACTGCTTTCATATGTGGAGTTGGCTGATGTTGATCTTGGCCTTATCAATTTAATGTATATTGAATCGTGTCTGTTGTCTCTCAGCCTCTTTGCAGAGTTGCCAGTTTGCTTCTGCTGAGAGATAACGGGGATAACTGAACTGATGTCTGGCCGGAGTCAGCAGGGTGGCATTTGGTTAACAAATGCCTTGGAAATTGGAGCTAACACGAGAGGCGAAAGATTGATGCACCTGCTTATAATTATAATGATGAAGTATAGGCAGGTACGGGAAGAAATGAAGTGAGAGGGTGAGGAGAGAGATAGATAGAAGGAGAGAGGAGGAGAGGGGTGAGAAGGTAAGAAGAGAGGTAATTAGGAGGGGGATAGAGGGGAGAGGGGAGTGAGAAGGTAAGGAGAGAGAGTAGATAGAAGAGATATAGAAGAGAGAGGATTGTAAAAGGTTAGGAGAGAGGTAGATAGAAGGGTAGAGTGGAGAGAGGAGGGTGAGAAGGAGAGGAAAGAGGTAGATTGCAGAGTAGAGAGGACAGAGGAGGGTTAGAAGGTGAAGAGAGAGGTAGATAGAAGGGTAGAGAGGACAGAGGAGGGTTAGAAGGAGAGGAGAGAGGTAGATAGAAGGGTAGAGAGGACAGAGGAGGGTGAGAAGGTGAGGAGAGAGGTAGATAGCAGAGTAGAGAGGACAGAGGAGGGTTAGAAGGTGAGGAGAGAGGCAGATAACAGAGTAGAGAGGAGAGAGAAGGGTGAGAAGGTGAGGAGAGAGGTAGATAGAAGGGTAGAGAGGAGAGAGGAGGGTGAGAATGTGAGGAGAGAAGAGCGTGAGAAGGTGAAAAGAGAGGTAGAAGGTGAACAGCAGACAAAAGAGCCAGAAACGCGGTACGCAAGACGTTCAAGACTCTTGGAAAGTTGCGATCAATGTACGAGTACAACCAAGGACCCCAATGCGAACCCCTGCAGGCTCTCAAGTGTAGATCGAGGTCTCAGTTTATATTAAAACCGCTTAGAAAGGAGGCTGGTCGATTGCATTCCCGACTCTGTTGGACGAAATAAAAGACAATTTATCCCGCTGACATGGAACCAAAAGTGGAAATTTTCCGAGGTTCGGAATTGGGCTGGGCAATGTTTATGCAGTAACTCTGCACAGTTAGGAAGCTGTGGCGATGAAATCGAGTTTTTTTTAAAGGTGACGCATGACGATTCGATTTAAGCGTCTCCATCAGGGAGAAAGAGACTGGGGAGGGCCGGCCTTTGGCTGGCAAAAGCTGCACTTTTTCTGCTCCATCTTAGAATGCCTCCCAATTCAGTTTGCGTAAATTGTAAATAAACAGCTTGGCAATGCTGGATTGCCGATAAACAGCAATGTGCTTTTACGAGATACTCTATTTAAGTACCTGAATTCAATGGCCGATCCAGGCAGGTCAAGGGAGTCAGCTGGTATTGGTGAGATAGAACTGGGATGGTATTGGTGAGATAGAACTGGGATGGTATTAGTGAGATAGAACTGAGATGGTATTGGTGAGATAGAACTGGGATGGTATTGGTGAGATAGAACTGGGATGGTATTGGTGAGATAGAACTGAGATGGTATTAGTGAGATAGACCTGAGATGGTATTAGTGAGATAGAACTGGGATGGTATTAGTGAGATAGAACTGGGATGGTATTAGTGAGATAGAACTGGGATGGTATTAGTGAGATAGAACTGGGATGGTATTAGTGAGATAGAACTGGGATGGTATTAGTGAGATAGAACTGGGATGGTATTAGTGAGATAGAACTGGGATGGTATTAGTGAGATAGACCTGAGATGGTATTAAGAAAGCAGTTTCCAGGAAATAAAACCGACGGACAGGAATTTGGCACCAATTTAAACAGACTTTCTCGCCAAGCGCTACGGTAGCACAGATTGACAGGCAGGTGTGTGTGGGGTGGGACATGCACATGCCTTAGCAACTAAACTAGCGCAAGCAAGTCCTCGAATTGACCTCGCCACAAGCAATACATTCGAATTTATCCATTCATGCGTGCATTTCCGCAGTAAGCTTAGCCCCCCCCATAAGTCAAAGCCAAGCTAGAGAGAGAGAGAGAGGGCACCTCTGCTGGAACCCGTTTGCCCGTCTAGCTGTGCAAGTGTGTAACAGTAGTAAGTCCGCGGCCAGTGCTTGACAGTCATTGGCCCGCCCCAGTCCATCCTGCCCCCACCTCAAACCCCCTGACCGCTCCGGGGGCTGAAGGGATCTATCCGCCTAGGAGAAAGTGAAACCCATCGCTGCGCGCGGCTTAGGTCAGGCAAAAAGACGAAGAGGAGAAACTGAGGGAAGACAGGCGGGCACGCCGACAGAAGAGGTGAAAATAGGCAGCAGTAAGTATTGTTTAGAAGGATCTCCTTCAGCAGGGCCGAAGCAACAAGCATAGAATAAGTTCGCATGCATGAACTTGTCGCGGCTGAGAACCAGCGCTAGATTATCGTGTCCCGGATAAGAATCCGGAGCATGAAGCCAACAGATTTGCTGTTGCTGCCTCTGCTACTAGTGGCAGCCTGCGCCGCAGCCGCAGCGGACAAGGGGCCGGCGCAACTGGAGCTCTTGGAGCCGGCGGGCGGCGCGGGCGCCACCTACGCGCACCGGTACCGACCCGGTAGTTACTTCGGCTACTCGGTGGCCGCCTACGCTGATCAGGGCATTCCGTACGTCATCGTTGGCGCCCCTCTTGACTACGTGAGCAGCTGGCGAGATGAGCCGAACGGCGACAGGCGGATCGGCCGGGCCTACCGGTGCGAGCACCGCCGCGTGAGCGGCTGGTCGTGCGAGCGGACACCGTCGGCTTCGAGGTCGTCTAACCGAGCCGAGTACAAAGGCATGGGCCACGTAGAGCCCGGCTCCCGGGCTGGCCAGTGGATGGGCGCCGCAGTGGCGGCCACCAGCGTCGGCCGGGACGGCTACTTCAGCGCCTGCGCGCCCAGATTTGTCAGCAAATCTGGCGTAGGCGGCGACGACGCCTGGACAGCCATCGGCGAGTGCCTTGTGTACCCCGGTCTGAGCCATCCGTATCACGTGATCAGCCCGTGCAACCGCTCCTCCCTGCCGGCGGCCGGGCCCGGCGCCGATCCCGGCCAGTGCCTGAGCGGCTTCAGCTCCAGCGTGCTGGGCTTCAAAGACGGCCGGGACTCGGTTTTGTACTTCGCCGCCGGACTGCCCGGCTGTCACGACAGCAACGGCGAGCTGTACGTTGGCCGGTTCGTTAATCGGAACTTCACCGGCGGCTGGACCTACAGGCGTCCGTCGGGCATCGAAGCTCTGCTGGCTGGCCGGAGCCGCTCGCTCTACCTCGGTCAGGCGGTGCAACTGGCCGAGCTTGTCCAGCAGCGGCCGGGCGACTCCTCCGGAAGACATTCGAGGCGTCAGCGAGCGCCGCACCTTCTGGCTAGTCGGTCGGTGTGGATTGAAGCCAACTGGAAGGGCGCGGTGACCGTGATGGACGTGTTCATGGCTGGCGAGCTGCACGTGAAAGACGCGCTGGGCAGCATCGGCGACGGCTTCGGCTACAGCCTGACCACCGGCGACATCAACGGGGACGGCTACGGCGACATCGCGGTTGGAGCGCCGTACCATTCCAACAGCAGCGGGTCGCGGGTCAACTCCGGCCGGGTGTACATCTACTACGGCAGCGGCCGGCCAGACGGTGGCTACTCGGTGCGCCCGGAGCCCACAGTGCTGGAGGCGGCCGAGTGGAAGACCGGACGGTTCGGCCACTCGTTGGCCAACGTCGGCGACGTGGACGAGGACGGTTTGGACGACTTGGCGATCGGCTGTCCGTACTGCGGCCCGGCCGGCAACGGCGAGGTGCATGTGTTCCTCGGCCGGCGCGGACGTCCAATCAGCCGGAGGCCGCACCAGGTGCTGCGCGCCGAGGATCACACGCTGGACGATGGAACAGTGCTGAGTGAGTCACCGGAGGGGCTGTGGGGCGGGGCTCCTTGATTGGCTGCCATGCTTACTTCGCTTGGTTTCGGGTGTGAGGCTGTGTACATTGCTGACCCCAATCTGTTGGGGCTGGTGTGAGGCTGTGTACATTGCTGACACCAATCTGTTGGGGTTGGTGTGAGGCTGTGTACATTGCTGACCCCAATCTGTTGGGGCTGGTGTGAGGCTGTGTACATTGCTGACCCCAATCTGCTGGCCGCTCTAATCTCTAGCTCTTGGAGTATGTACATTAAAATGAACACTTCCAACTTTAGAAAAGGTTTCACGCTCTCCATTCGGTAATTTTGAATGTTAGTTAGAAAATGCTTAAATCAAACACAGTTTCCTAGCAAATTTATACTCTGGGGTGAATTTGTTATATACTATCTTCAAGTACTCGTATATATGCACCGATTGCACTATACACTGTAAGTCAGCCCAGCACCAAATCCGGCAGCTGGCGATCCTCGATTATTTCTCGCACTCGTCTCTCCCTCCGTCCATTTCTTGCCCGACACCCCCTTTCGGATGATGATGCAGGAATCTGGGCCTTGTTAAGGGGGGGGCAGTGCTGACCGGGGACGGGCGCAAAGATGCGAATCTCGAATTCAAGGGCGGGGGGCGATGATCCTGTATGGCATGGGGAAGCAACAGTGAGGGCTGAACAAGCCTGCGAATCCTCATTGATTGGCATCAGAGCATTTGGCCACTGTTGGCGCCGTTCCTCCCTCTCCCCCCTCTCTCCCTCTCCACTCCCACTCTCACTATTTTTCTCTGCCAGATTCGCCGCGTGTCGCAGATGGTTGCCATTTTTGGTCGGCCGAAGAAAGCCTGCGGACCATTTTTGCGGCAACCTAAAAATTCTCCTTTTTCAAACCCTCCTAGCTATAGTTGTGTTGTGTTCTTTCAACTTTTCTGCGCACGCGGTAAAAGGCAGGCAGGGTGAAAATTCAAGTACACAATGAACAAGCGGTAGCTATGCACAATTGTCACAAAACTATTCGTTTGATCCTGTTAGAAATTGGTAAACACCGTTCTGTGAATGCTGCTGCTGCTGGTGTTGGTGAAAGTTCAAACAAGCAGTCGAATACAACCGATGGTGCAAGATATTCTATTCTATTCAATTCTATTCTATTCAATTCTATTCTATTCTATTCTATTCTATTCTATTCTATTCTATTCTATTCTATTCTATTCTATTCTATTCTATTCTATTCTATTCTATTCTATTCTATTCTATTCTATTCTATTCTATTCAATTCAATTCAATTCTATTCCATTCTATTCTATTCTATTCTATTCTATTCTATTCTATTCTATTCTATTCTATTTTATTCTATTCCATTCTATTCTATTCTATTCTATTCTATTCTATTCTATTCTATTCTATTCTATTCCATTCTATTCTATTCTATTCTATTCTATTCTATTCTATTCTATTCTATTCTATTCTATTTCATTATATTCCATTCTATCCTTTTCTATTTATTCCTAGCCCGCCCCCTCTCAAGAATCCAACAAAAATTAAACAATCTGAATAAAGAATAATATTACACTGTAGTAATAATGATAGTAATAGTAATGGTATTAGAAATAATAATAATAGTTGGGGGCACCCTGGGGAAACGCCTTTGCGTTTGCGTACGGAACCGAACCAAAGGTTTTTGTGCCAGAGTCGGACGCGTTCACCTCTGAACTGCTCTGCTCCCACGATCTGAACTACGCGGTGCAATCCGACACCGAAATGCCATGGTAACCGCCGAGATGCGGTGCCGAATCGAATCAAATTGGAACAGCTGTGCCCCCCTCCCTGAATAGGAAAGTTCAGTGCAAAGGGCATCGACAGACATTCAAAATCCTAAGGGACTTTTATGAAAGATGGATGGGTGGAATGGTCCTCGGAGATCCAATTCTGAAGTTCCCCGCAAACTTCTTAGACTTTTGCCAATGCAGTCTGAAGTGGGCTCGAAGAGGTTAGGGTCTCCCTCCTGTTGTCTGCCTGTCTCCTTTATCTCTCTAATTGAAATGCTTTCTTCCCTTTTTACTTGATTATCCCATTTTGTGCCACTGTAGACAATATAAATATTCTGTATCTATAGAGATATGGCTATTTAAGAGCAGGATTAAGAGCAGGAAGAACAGGATCATCGGCATGGAGGATAAGTTTGGGCCGGGCACAATCAGTGCGCTGGAATTCCTTTTGATTTGGCGGCCTTGTCAGCCGGAAGAAGCTTTCATTGGGAGGCCAGGGGATCTAATTACGCATAGAAAAAACCCAGGGACAAGCATCTCCCACCCTGTCACTCAACCTCTCACTCTCCCATAAACTCGCTAGCGGTGCGTGCCTTCCCCCCCCCCCTAGTTCCCCCCCCGATTCTCCTCCCATCGAGCAGAAAAACCATCGCATATCCCCACAGACCCCTGCCTACATTTGCAGCAGCAATAACCCAGTTGTGGAAGCAGAGCACCCCCTGGACTCAGCGTCAATTGCCTTTGGTCCAGCGCAGTCCTCAAACTGTACCCCCCCATCCCACTCGAGAAGCAGCCCTCGCTTGTGTCAGCTCGGCTTAGCAACTACATGTAGAAGAGCTCTGACGCAGAGGAGAAGCGGACGCTTTGATCGCGGCGCTTTTAGTTTTGCCCAAGCCGCTGCAAATGCGGTTAAGCTATCGCCATATATGTGAATGTATATTTTATATAAATGCATTTTGCATATAGGCTGAGGACAAGTTCGACAAGACTACGGATTTTTCAGCTAGGCAAGATTTGAGATTAGTTCGGTCGGGACAAGTCGTGATGATAGAATTGATAAGAGATTCTTTAAAACTTCCTATCAACAACTAATCGAAATTGGTGGCAGATTTTTATTTTGTGAGAAGTTTCGGCTTTCAAAAGTTTTTGATTTGCGTCAGTGCTCAAAACGCTCTCAAACTGGTTCCTTTCCATGACCTGAATTTTTCTAAGAAATGTGAGCCTTCAAAAAGATTTTCAAGAAGCAAAATATTCAGTCCAATCCAATTACCACCCATAGTGGTCCTGGAACAATAATCCAACGGACAATAAAAATAATTTTCGCGCGCATTAGAAATTAAACGACTCCGCCTCTTCAGGAGATAATTAACCTTTTCCCCGCGCGCCAGGCGTCGCCCTAGATAGAGAAAAAAAGTGCAAAATAAGCGGCGACACCGATAACTCTCGGCCAATTTTTATGGCTTGTCGGGTGGCTTGAAGTCTTTTTTATTGGGATGGGTTCTGCTGTCCTAGGGTAGCTTCGGATCCAGTTCAAAATCTGTGAAGCTAATAAACTAGCAATTATCAACTGCGAACTCTGCGGAGTTTTATTGAAGTTCTGCGCTAATCATGCAACTACGAAACTCTCCAAGTTTAGTTTTCAGCCGCTAGAGATAAAATCCACCAGTTCTTATCTGTTAGGTGAACTGGGTCACTGTGAGTCAATTGGGTCACCGTGAGTCAATTGGGTCATCGTGGGTCAACTGGGTCACCGAGGGTCAACTGGGTCACCATATATACTTTCTGCTGCTTCAACTGGGTCACCATATACGAGCTATCCTTTGTGCTGGTTCAACTGGGTCACCGTAAGTCACCGTGGGTCAACTGGGTCACCATGTATCTTCTGTGCTGGGTGAACTGGGTCACCATGTATCCATTGTGCTGCAGGTGAATTGGATCATCATGTATCCATTGTGCTGGGTGAACTGGGTCATCATGTATCCATTGTGCTGGGTGAACTGGATCATCATGTATCCATTGTGCTGGGTGAACTGGATCATCATGTATCCATTGTGCTGGGTGAACTGGATCATCATGTATCCATTGTGCTGGGTGAACTGAATCATTATGTATCCATTGTGCTGGGTGAACTGGGTCATCATGTATCCATTGTGCTGGGTGAACTGGATCATCATGTATCCATTGTGCTGGGTGAACTGGATCATCATGTATCCATTGTGCTGGGTGAACTGGATCATTATGTATCCATTGTGCTGGGTGAACTGGATCACCATGTATCCATTGTGCTGGGTGAACTGGGTCATCATGTATCCATTGTGCTGGGTGAACTGGATCATCATGTATCCATTGTGCTGGGTGAACTGGGTCATCATGTATCCATTGTGCTGGGTGAACTGGTTCATCATGTATCCATTGTGCTGGGTGAACTGGGTCATCATGTATCCATTGTGCTGGGTGAACTGGGTCATCATGTATCCATTGTGCTGGGTGAACTGAATCATCATGTATCCATTGTGCTGGGTGAACTGGGTCATCATGTATCCATTGTGCTGGGTGAACTGGGTCATCATGTATCCATTGTGCTGGGTGAACTGGTTCATCATGTATCCATTGTGCTGGGTGAACTGGGTCATCATGTATCCATTGTGCTGGGTGAACTGGATCATTATGTATCCATTGTGCTGGGTGAACTGGGTCACCATGTATCCATTGTGCTGGGTGAACTGGGTCATCATGTATCCATTGTGCTGGGTGAACTGGGTCATCATGTATCCATTGTGCTGGGTGAACTGGATCATTATGTATCCATTGTGCTGGGTGAACTGGGTCACCATGTATCCATTGTGCTGGGTGAACTGGGTCACCATCCTTTAATACGCCCGACTAACTCCAAAACTGCAACCCTCCGCAGAGCAATTCGGCTGGTCAGTCACCGGGGGCGTGGACATTGACGGTAACGGCTACCCGGACGTAGTCGTCGGGTCGCACAGCAGCGCGGCCATCACTCTCTACAGAACTCGGCCAGCTGTCCGGCTCAGCGTTGGACAGGGTGACCTGCGAGCGCCGGACAGAATCGACGTCCGACGATGCGGAGACGGCAGCGACGTAGGCGACTGTCGAATCCGACTCAGCGGCTCCTTCCGGCTGGCTTGCGGCAGCCAGGTGAACCTGACCGGACGGCAGCTGGATGTGGAGATGCGGCTGGACTCGGACAGCCGACAGGCGCCCTCGCGGAAGCGACTGCACTGGGCGACGTCGAGAAATGACGTCATTATTCGACGCGTAAAACTCGGCTGCAACGAGAGCTTTGAGTTCGAGGAGCTGGCAGACATTGTGCCGGCCACAGCGCGGGCCGACCTGGTGACGCCGATTGTGGCTCAGCTGCGCCTGGCGCCGGCCTGGCAAAGCGCTGATTGGGGGACGCCGCAAGCCGATGGCGCCAACTCCCCAATGCGGCCGGCGCTGCACCCGGCCTCGGACACAGCCGCTGATTTTCCTGACATGGAGCCGCTGCGGCCGGAGTGCGGCCCGGACAATGTTTGCCGGCCAGGCCTGCGCCTGCGTCTGCAACGGGCTCGCCTCGGCGAACTCGACGACGATGCGGACATCGACGACGCATCGAGTGGAGTTGTGATCTACGGCGGCGAGCGGGGCACCCGTGTGCGGCTGCAGGCGCTGGTGGAGAACAGCGGCGAGGCGGCGCATGAGCCGGTGCTGCGGCTGCGCCTGCCGGCGCGCGTTGACGTCCAGTGGGCGTCGGAAAGCGGCCTCATGGCCGACGAGGTTCGCTGTGGCGAGGCAGCCGAGTCGGCGGACGTGGGCGAGCGAGTCTTGGCCTGCTCGCTGGGCCGCCAGCTGCCCGGCCTGGCACCGGGGCAAGCGCCGGTCGTCGTCGTCGCCGAATTGTCGCTCGGCGCCCACCTGGAGTCCGGCGGCGGAGCCAACTTCACCGTCCATGCCGCGGTCAGCTGCCAGGAGGCGGCTGCGTCGGACGAAGGCACCAGCAGTGCCGCATCGTTTGACTTTGCGGTCTTCTCTCGGGCTGAGCTGCGTCTTACTGGAGCCGCCGCTAGTCGCGATGTCGTGATCGACGCCAGGACTGAGGCGGTGACGCCTCAGGCAGGCCGGCGCTACCGCCTGGAGACTCTCGGCGCTCATTTCAACCACAGCTTCGAGTTTTTCAACGCCGGCCCGTCACCGTTGCTCAACGTCGAGGTAAACCTGACGGTGCCGGTGGAGACGGAGTCTGGCGACACCCTGGTGTACTTGCTGGACAGGATAGCGCTCGCTACTGCTGACCGGAACTGGGAGCGGCTGACTGCCGCGCCGCGGGTCCTGGAGGCCACCTCGGACCGACAGCTCCGGGGGGCCGCGTGCAACTTCGGCCAGCTCAACGGGCTCAACCTGACTCTGTGGCGCGAGGCCGAGACGCTGCCCGTTCTGTTGAATGCGACGACGAAACCGCATCCCGGCGGACGGCAGCGACGCGATGTGGTCGCCGAGAAGCCGGCGTCTACGACGAGTTCGGCCCTGAAGGTCAAGAAGTCGAGCGAGTCCGGCACCGAGCCCAAGGAGCGGTCGTCGCTATTCGGCGAGTCGGCATTCCCGGGTGGCAGCGGCAGGGCGCCGCTCGAGCCAGTCGAGTGTGACGGCCGCTACTCAGACGCGTTCGGCCGGGTCCGCTGCACCGTCATTCGCTGCCGAATTCCCCGCCTGAACGCCTCAGAGGGAGCGCGCGTTGTTTTTGACGGGCTGCTGTGGGCGGAGACGCTGTTCAGCTACAGGGTGCCGGAGGTTCAGCTGCGCTCCAGCGTGGTGGCAGCCGCGGCAACCGGACCGTCAGATCAAAGCGTGCCATCGCTGCTTGAGTCACCAGGAGGTCCGGAGTCGTCCGCAGTGTCTGCCACAGTTGAGCAGTTCTTCTTCTTTCGAGGAGTACCAGCCCGACCGGCCTACCGGGTGCCGCTGGTGGTTGTGCTGGTGGCGGTGCTGGTGGGCCTGCTGCTGCTGGCCATCATTATTGTGGTGATGTGGCGCTGCGGCTTCTTTCAGCGCAGGCGCTGGTTTGTTGACAAACCGGTGCAGCTCTGAGACTGAGGCTACAAATAGTATTTGGATTAGTGGATGTCGAGGCGTTATGGTTACTTGGGTACCGTGTCATCAGAGGTTACCGAGTCGCGTGATTACCTAGTTACCTGGGTACCAATAAACCTAGTTATCGGATTTACCTTGTTACCGAGTTGCCTAGTTACCAGATTTAGCTGGTCGTCAAGATGCCCTATCGTTAAGTTACCTTAGTTACCAAGCTAGCTGGTTACCACGAGTTTACCTAGCAGCTAAGTTTAAGAAAAGAAATCGCAGGTGACAAATCCAACAAACAATGAGTGCGCGCATATTCAGTTCCAGGCCTCGCAACAATCACTTATTGTTGTTATCTGCCTCTGATGGCTTCCTTTTTCTGCTCCAAAAAATTGTGCTCGCCGTTATCTTCCGCCTGCTGACATTTCTGTTTTTGCTTTCGCTGCTCATGTCTCACCGCTGCTCCTCAGTTGAAACCACAGATACTAAAATTCGTAACTTAGATGGCCCACTATATAGAACTATGCATGCTTGCAGTTCAGTAGTAAGGAGGGATACGTAAGCTATTTTATAAAAAGAATTGAGCTGAAATGATATTGATAAATTTAGAAGCCAAGTTTGCATACGTACGGAGGGGGCCGTAGCCCAGCGGTAGCGCAGCTGCTCTGGTGTGCCAGCGACCCAGGCTCGATTCCAAGTGCAGTCACATTAATTTGGGGCTGAATTGGAATCTCGGCTTGGCTCTGCTCGTGCAATTAACGGCCTTGAGAGCCAACCCCCCAAGGCGCAGTGAAGTGTACATGCCTAACCAAAAATAAAGTTAGGGCCGCTGTACACTCCTGTGTGAGTGTGTGCCTGCGTACGTATCCGCGCGCTTGTATGCCTGCTCAGGGGAGTCGGCGGAATGGGCAGTAATGCCTCTCGCCGGTTGTGTGCCTATGTCGCTTAAAGTGCGCCACGGTGCACACAACCCCCCTGCCTCTAATAAAAAAATTGCATACGTACGTGTAAACAACTTGAAATTGGTGTAGACAGATTGTACACATTAGCCAGCGCCACTGAAATGTACGAGCGTACATGGCAAGGCAATAAAAATCAGGCGGCGGGTTGGGTTGGAGGTTTTGTGTGGAAAGACGTGGTTAAAGTTTTAAGCTAGGGCAGGGAGGGGTAAGAGCCAATAAATGAGCCTGGTCTTAAAAAATACATAAAAATACTTCTGTTTAACTTACTACTGAATTGAAAGTAGCTTACACGAAAATTTGCTGTGTGGCCCATCCATTAATTTTAGTATCTGTGATTGGAGCTGTGAGCACTCATGCTTCAACTTGACTCTCTACTGAGACAGTAGTACAGAGTGTATATTTGTCTGTCTGTAATTGAATTGTCTTGATTTCTCTGGCACGTTGATTGCCCGTGTTTTTCTGCAATGCACCGCTTTAATGCTAAAATACACCTAAGCTGGTGCGTTATTAAACACTTTTTGCTAGCTCAATGTTCTCTGATAAATGTTATTGCGCTGTCGCAGTAAAACCATATGTTGATTTACTTTTTACTTACTATTTACTATTACTATTTACTACTTACTACTTTTTACTTGTGTAAACTGAATTACTGAATAATTCCATGCTTGCCGCAGAACGATTCCCACAGGTTCCAAGGGCTATTCCCCCAGAGCGAATCCCTCAGAGAAATTCCCTCATAAATTTACCAGAACAAATTCCCTAACAGAAATTCCCCCACGGAAATTCCTTCAAAACAAATTCCCTCACAGAAATTCCCCCACGGAAATTCCTTCAAAACAAATTCCCTCAGAAATTCCCCCGCAGAAATATCCTCAAAACAAATTTCCTCGCATAAATTCCCTCATTACAAATTCCATCAGAACCGAACATAAATTCACTCAGGACGAATTCCCTCAGAGAAATTCCTCAGAGAAGCAGATTCCCCGAGAGAAATTCTCTCAGAGCAATTCCCCATCACACCTGCCTAAATCTACATATCCAGCTGCAAACTAACCGCTGCCAACTCTGCTTAACTTGCCAGATGCGCGCACACTTCAGGATAGAGAAGAAGTTATCAAGGTTTGCCGTCGCTGGGACGCAAAATTACGGAGCCAAATAAAAGGAAATAAAGCTGGTACATTTATATATTTTCATGATGGCTAGCAGCTTAGCATATAGCGCCTATAATAACATATCGATTTATATATAAGGACAAAGCGTCGCGGCCTTAATGCATGCTTTAGCTAATTGGAAAATATCGCTTATCAAAAGTGAACACGCACATAGAAACCAACATAGAGACGGGTAAGCAGAGAATTCAGGAGGCCATTGCGGAAGCTGGCAAGCCGGGGGCCGTCTCGATGCTTTAGGGTAGAGCAAGCTTGAAGGCGAAGTTAAATAACTGACTAAATGGCAGCATATGAGAGATGGCACATTATTGTGTTTTTAACATTAATTCCTAGTCAGTTATCATTTGCAAATTATCAATAGAAAACATTGCTGCGATGCTGACAGAGCAATTTATAAGCGCTTTGCTGCTACAGGGGATTTTCAAAAAGAGATTGCAGAGTTTTTGGAACGCCAACAATTGCTAATCCACTGCTCATTGTATAGCAGAGAAATAATTTGTTCACCGATGCTGCTACTAACGAATGCATTTGTCAGTAGCATAGCAGGCATATGCGAAATGGGTGTGCATGTTATACTCGTAAACAGATTCTACAAACTAGAAGAATGCTTTGAGATTGAGAGAAGTTCAGGCGGATTTCATGCCGAACAAACACGATTCTGGAGGGAATTTCGATGGAAAATTATCAGCCAGTTATAACGCAGGGAAGACCGAAAGTAGAGGAGCTTTCTAAAATGATTTTTATTGTTTGAGACTTGCTTGCTTGCTATTGATAATGGGGTGTCTTTCAAGGACTACTAACCAGTTTGGAAGTCGCCTTCTTCAACTAATGGGAGAGTTATCCAAGGACCACTACTAATCAGTTTGGAAGAACCGCCTTCACCTATTTTCAATCCGCACCAGATAAAAATTTGAGAATCTTTACTATTAGGGAATCGGTAACGCAGGGACGCAAACACGAGCAAACATGTGTAGCAATGACAACAACAACACATGAACAAACAGACAGCATCATCGATAAAAGTCGTCATCGTTGGCGTCTTTCTGCGGCACTGAGTTGTAATCTTGTGGCGGCTTTTTCCGGTGAAAGAAATTGCAATACCAAAGCAGCAGGATGAGTAGCAGCAGTAGCCAGATGCCCAGGAAGATGGCTAGAATGATGTAACCCCAGGGGATTTGGTCCACTATCGGCGGCCGAATGCTGAGGAACAGAAACGTCTGCAGGATGCTGGAGTTCCCATCTACATCGACGTTACGAAAAGCGAAAAGCTCGGGCGGCGGCAGGTTTAGCTGGATCTGGGACCGGATGTTGAACCGGCTTAGGTGGTGCCGGAAGTAGGTAGGCGACCAGAGGCGTGCGTGAAGGTGCAGGAAGACTCGGTCGACTGTCCGGACGCCGTCGCGGCCGAGGTCGCGCACCGGACAGTTAAAGGTGACGCAGCGGAACGGCACAGGGGCCAGCTCGGGCCTGTCGCAGTCAAACGTCGGATCCGTCTCTTGCGGCGCTGGCGTCGGCGTCGGATTGGTCGACGAAGGCGAAGTCGAGGACGTCTCTTCTAGACTGCGACGTTGTCTCGTGCCATGAGTCTCACTAAACGTAGAATTATCGCCAAGTTCGTTGCTGTTGATGCTGTTGAAGATATTGACCTCGTGCTGGTTCTCTAGCAGCGTCAGAGGAGGTTTCGCCAGTCGCACGGCCATGTTGGGCTCCAGCGGTTGGCACTCGCGGTCTTGGTTTCCAATAAAGCCTTCGGCATCGTCGGAGGTAAACGGCAGGCCCGGCAGGTATTGGCTCACCCGGTCAGAGTCGCCGACCTCTGTAGCGTGCGACCAGGCCAGGGCGTTTTTAGGAAAGTATAGCAGCAGGTGGCCCCGGTCGGTCACTAGGGGCACGCGGATGGAGATGCTGAGGCCGCGGATTGCCGCTGCCGGCCGCGTGGACGCCAGCAGCTCGAATGTCTGCTGCAGGCCCGGCCCAACCACGGATGCGGCGGTAGCTCCACTTAACGCCATCAATTTCGCCTCGTTTATGCTTTTTGACTGTCGGGCGTCGGCAATCATCGACTCGTCTGTGGCTGAGAGCAGCCGAAGGCTGACGCTGGTGTTGAAGGTGATTGACAGTTCGGCCCAATTATTCATCAGCTCACCGTCGCGGGTCACGAAGTCCTGATAGCCGGCGATGTCGCCAAGCAGGTTTAACAGGCGGAAGCCGACCCGATAGGCGGTGCGACGGCCGTCGAAATTCAGCCGCAGCGTCACCTCTATCTGGCCGCGGCCATTGCGGGTTAGGACGTCGGGCGGGTCGGGGAACGGCTCGGTCAGCAGCACCTCTTTGTGCTGGCTAAAGTAGCGAGCCTCGCTCACAGACTCGTTGCCGCCGCGGCCAAAGGTTTTTGTTCGCAGAGTGACCGCATCGAGCACATGGACGCCGTCGCTGGGGGTCAACCGGATTGCCATTCCACCGTAGTAAGGGTAGCTGCTCTGCTTGCGAATCCGTAGAGTCACCTGGAGCTGTTGGTAACTGTTCAGCAGAATTGACGGTTTGCCGAGCAGCTCCAAACGGATGTTACCGGTGGGATTGCAGTTGAAACCAAAATCGGGATCGCAGACGCCGGTCTTAAATTTGTAGAGCGGCACTGAAAAGACGTCCTCATAGCCTGGGAAGACCCGCCGACCCTGCAGAACGGCCGGAAAGAAGCCGCTAGAGCTGCCAGTCACGATCACCCTGTCGGTCATGCGCCAGTGCATCAGCAGGACGAGATCACGCAGCATGCCATCCGGTGAGGAATGCCGCTGATTATTCGGCAGCGGCCTGAGCCGGAACATCAACGTGAACTGGATCGTGTCGGCCGACTTGCCCGGCACTCGGGTCAGCTCGCACCAGCGTCCGCACCGGGCTTCACCGCCGACGGGCAGTCGATCAGTTCGATTAGGAAACGTCGCTGCTGCTCGGTGCTGGCCAGCTCTTCTGGCCGCACGCGCAGGTTAAACTGGTAGTTGGACAGGTCAACGCCAGCCTTCGTGTGCATGCGGATGGTGGCCCCAATGGGCCGGGACAGTTGACTGCTGAACGAGTGCATCATAATGTCTGTTTTGAACACCTCGTCGATTGTAGCGTTGACGTAGTGGAAGTCGATTGCAGTAATCAGCAGCAGGCGGCCGGGCAGGACAACAGCGTGGTGGCTGGAGATGGCGCCAACCACCAGCTCGCTGACCGTATTGTTGTCCAGGTCCGGGGCCAGGGCGAGGCTCCAACCAAATCCGGTGATGTTCGGCTCAAGCGAGCTCAGGTCAGCGGCGTTGACAATCTCGAATGGCTGCAGCTCTGCAGTTGGGTTGGCGTAGTTGGGCATACCCAGGAACAGGTACACCGCGCCGGTACCGTTTACTCCGCAGCCGGGGCAGCCCACGGCGAAGTCTTCAATGTCGTCGTAGTTGACGTCGCCGATACCGACAACGTCGGTTCCTAAACGACCGCCTCGCTCGCGGCCGCAATAGCGCGCAGGCATCGAAGAAACTCTGTCAATCGGCTTACCGAGTGTTTCGAGTGTCAAAACAAAGATGCAGCCGCGGTCGAGACCTTCGGCGCCGAGGCCATCGGAGTGAAACGGGGCGCCGAGTAGCACCGCCTTTCGCTTTGTCTGCAGCGATTCGCTTATCACGGCGCTTGAGTAGCCCAGGTAGTTAAACGAACGGTATAGATAGTCGTAGAACGGCTGTCCCATCCTAGCCTCGATGGACTTGGCTTTGACCTCGCCGGGCCTCAGCCAGGCTAGCAGAGTGTCGCTTTTCTCATGGAAGAACGGCGAGGTGGCGTAGACAACCCCACTGTCCGGGTCGGTGGCCAGCGAGTAGCCAGGTAATTCTTTTTTAATTCGTTGAGTTCAACCTCTGTCGGCTTCGAGTCAAACACGCCGCTTTGCACAGACAGAGAGGCGCTGTCGTTTTTTACAAAAAATGCCAAGCGCTGCATCATGCAGAACGGACCGGACACTGTCAGCTGGGTTTGGCTTGAGTTCCCTGGAACCCTGGCCAGTGCCGCCTGGAAGCCACCCAGACAGTTACCGTAATTTTTGTCATCCTTGGAGCTGGCCATGTAGGGGAAGAATTTCTGCAGCCAGATCGGCTCTGCGCTGGACGAACGCCAGTAGCCGCACAGGCCCGGCGTGGCCGTCAAGTTGAACGCCGGACTAGCAAAGTTGTGCCCTGGCGCGCAGACAACAAACTGGCCGTCCGGCAGGCTGGCCAGGCTGGCGCCGAACAGCGAGAACTGGACGAAACTGTCGGAGTCGCCGACTGGTTGGCTGAACGGCAATCCGGAGCCGTCGCAGATGACGCGGCTAGTGTTGAAATCGGCGATGCTGACGGGGCAGAGGTGGGCGGTGCCGGAGGCCGACTTGGTGGCCGGATGGTAGCCAACCGGGTCTGTCACGAGTAGATGGAAGACGTTCGCTGACTCTCCTTTGATGATGGCAACCCGGTAGCCGAACAAAGACCTCGCCGCTGAGCTGCTGCTGGTGCCGGGAGACGTCGGCGCCTTGCGAATGATGGCCGACGAGGTGTGCAGAAACAGACCATCGGCTGGCTGCCAGAGCAGCAGCAATAGCAGCAACAAGCGCATTTATTGAACTGTGAGCCGCTTGTTGTCTCGTTGTTCTGTCAGCGACAAGACGGCAGCATTTTGTGGCAAATGCGATTTGCGGACCGCCGGCTTTCGGGCCTACTTGTTCTCTATCGTCAATAATGACAACACTTCGTCCAAAACAGCTCTTCCTTCTGTGCTTCAAAATATGTATAACTATTATGACGCCGGACAGCCAATAGGGGGAAAGCACAGGGGTGCCTGTGCGGCAGGCCAGACAGGAGTAAAGGGAAGAGAAAGAGAGAGAAGAGACGTTGTTGAACTGCAGGCCAGTGGGAATATGGAAACTGTTTGAGTGTAGGAAGGACTGAAGGGAGGGTGGGACTGCAAGTGCAGGTTTAGCAGTGGTTGGACGCGGGGACCCAAGCCTTCTCATGGAACTCGCATGGAACAGTGCCTATCCACACTCTCTCATCGCACGGGCGTTCAGCTGTGAACCGAAAGTACAGGGAAAGGGCGGAGTGGTGGGGTGTGAGTGTCAGAGAGACGGGCAGAGAGGGCGGGAAAGAAAAAGAGAAAGGAAGCCTGGCGGGGGGGGGTGGAGGCGCCGC